>BPLR01011446.1:0-11441 GCA_021605095.1 Caerostris extrusa | reverse complement strand
TTATATTATTAGATTTAGACCCCTTGTAGATATTTTTGGAGTGAAAAATTGAAACATAATAAGTTATTATTATTGTGTTTATTATTATTCTTACATGCAAGCATAGATAATATAATAATAATGATACTAAACGCATATTGTAAAAAAGAAATATATAACACTAAAATGAAATATAAAAAATATATAAATATAAAACAGAAGTAAAAAAAAATGAAATCATTAAAAAATATTTATTTTTACTAGTGCGGTATTTGTTTCTCACTCTTTCACTCAGATTTTGCAAATCGATCTCAATTTGGTATTTGCAAATCGTAATAGATGTTACAGGTTAGCGTCCGTTATATTAGAGCGTGTTTTGTGTTTGGTCAATTTCATTTTAGAAAAAAAAAAACAATTCCCAGGTATAAGTAATCAAAAATTAATTTTTTTCTCAAAATTTCGACAGTTAATTTTTGAATATATGGATGCACATATAGTGTATTTTTTTAATACATTGGTTTTGACTACTTTGGTCATTATAAAATAAATATATTTTGTAAAAGTGTGATAAATCTCACGGGAAGGAAAAACATTCAAGGCGGGCTGGCCACCTTTGGATTACATAAATACATAAATAACGAATAATATACATAATAATCTAACAGCAACTAATTCAAAGCGTTGTTGTACGGAGAAAGAAAATACTTCCACATCATAAAAAATTAATTTACCATCTGTCTGTTTATGGCTTCTGACATAAAATAGCCAAAATAATTCCTTAGATGTATACTTTTAAAAGTTGATAGCTATTTACTCGAAATTCGCCAGTTATCAAAAAATTAATTAAACACTTTATAATGATCTTACGGATAAAAATTTGATCTTCATTAAATAAGGATTAGTAGGCTATTCTGAATTATTTAAGAAAAATTTGCATGCTTTTGATTAATTAACAAGTGATAAAAAAATTAAATCCATTGTAAAACGTATCATTAAAATATATAATATTATAATAAGGTTCTATTAGAAGAGTATAAGAGTTCATATATAAATTCAAAGACATTTTTTTAATATTTTAAACAGACCCTTGTATCTTTTTCCACTGAAATTAATACTTAAAATTATTTTTGATAAACAATATTTTTAATGCCTGATTTAACAATAGATTGTTTTTAAATTATCTTTTAAAGATAATTAGCTATTAAGTAAATTTATTCTTTAGATTTAGTATAGATATATTCTGAAATTTTACTTTTTTAAAAATATTAGTTAGTTAGGAATTTTGAATAATTTATTAAAATGTTTACTTGGAAACTTTAATACCCATTTAATTAGTATGTAATGAGTTAATTAATGTATAACAATATGGTATAACATAGTATTACTTAAGATTACGAATTTGATACAAATTAGTGTTATTATTATGTACTTGATAAATATATCTAAACGAATTTTTATAATTTATTATTTTGATTATGATTAAAAATGTTTTATTTATTATTATTTTTTATTTTATTATATATATTTTATTATTTTTATTTTTATTATATATTTTATTATTTTTATTTATTATAAATATTTTATATTTTATTTAAATTTGATAGAAATGAAAAATGAATACGTATTTATTTTAATTATTGAGAACAAATGTATTTTTCATGTATTTGAATTTTGAATATATTTAATATTTGTTACTGATAAAATAAAAACATGTATTACTTTTAGAATTGATTTAAATTAACGATAATTAAAATAAAAAAAAAAAAAGTATCAGTTAATGGCATTTATAATTATTTAATCATTAAAATAACTCTTAATTTGAGATTAATTAACTAACTCAATATAATTGCAGACATATTATGAAACATCAGAAAAAAAACATTTATTTCAATTCTTCTATTAGCTCACACTCTCCCCTATATATCTTGTTCAAATTTTCAATCATTAATAAAATACATTTTATTCCTCTCCACTCAAGTTCAAATACATTTTTTTAGCTTTTAGTGGATGACACTTGATGTTAATACAGTTTTTTGAATGTTAATTCATTCATTAAATTTAATTAATTAATTTTACTTTTTTTTTAGATTTAAGTTGCATAGATCTACTAATAGATGGCGCCAGATAAACTTAAAAAAAATGAATGAAAATTATTTATAAAGGACTTTCTGCAATATAGTGAAAAAAAAAGTAGGAATTGACTTTAATTTTTTTTTTTTTTTTATATTACTTGTTTTTTCGTAAATCCTTACGGATATGCAATAAAAAACAATAAATACCGGAAACTGAAGGGAAAAAATAATTACATCACACTGACGACTTAAATTTTGATACTTTTCTTTAATTAATGATGACAAAAAAAAAATTTCGGTACAGATGAAATGGACCAAGTGGCTCTTTTTTCGCTTTAAGAAATTGAAAAAAAAATGAAACAATGTTATTTTAGGCATAGAATGGTTTGAAATTAAATGTTCCGATATATGTTTTAAAGGATAACATATTTCGCGTTTATTTATTATTATTATTATTTTTTTGTAAATAATTACTGATTTCAAGAATGTACTTGAGTAGATTTTCTAGAAAATAATTAGAACTGACTTTAGTTTAATAATACACGTATCAAACTAATATTCATTAATAAAATTTATAGTTATTTTATCATTAAAATAACTCTTAATTTGAGATTAGCTACTAATGCAATATAATTGCAGGCATTTCACATACATCAGAAAAAAAGCGTTTATTTTATATTATTCATTCATTCATTCATTTATTTTTGTAAAACCTTACAGATTTCAAGAAGTAGAATTTCTAGAAAGTAAAAAATATCTTATATTTTATTTAAATTTAATGGAGATGAAAAATAATAGAGATTATTTTAATTATTAACTAATTATTAAATAACAGATTATTTTAAGTATTATTGATTAATGTATTTTCCATATATTTGTTATTAAAGAAGAATTTTGAATATATTTAATATTTGTTATTGGTAAAAAATATATATATTACTTTAGAACTGACTTTAATTTAATAATAAACAAATACAAATAATATTCGTTAATAAAATTTATAATTATTTTATCATTAAAATAACTCTTAATTTGAGATCAACTACTAACTCAGTATAATTGCATGCATGATTCCATACATAAAAAAAGGATTTATTTATTTGTTTCTAAATTTACGGCTTACAATAATACACTTGAGTAGAATTTTTGGAAAATAATAAATATCTTAATATCTTATATTTAATAGAGATTATTTTAATTATTAAGGATAAATGTATTTGTTTTCGAAAGTGAATAATTCTGAATATATTTAATATTTGTTATTGGTAAAAAGAAAACATCTAATACTTTAGAAATGATTTCAATTCAGAGATGTACAAAATATAAAAATAATATTCGTTAATAAAATTTATAATTATCTTATCAATAAAATAACTCTTAATTTGAGATTAACTACTAACTCAATATAATTACAGACATATTCTGAAACATCAGAAAAAACGTTCATTTTTTTTTTTTTGAAATCCTTACGGATATGCAATAAAAAAAACAATAAATACCGGAAAGTGAAGGAAAAAAATAATTACATCACACTGACGACTTAATGATTTTGATACCTTTCTTTAATTAATGATGACAAAAAAAAATCAGATCCATCGAAAAAAGAATGGTATTCAGTGAAAGGCTGTGATTTTTTTCCCTTCACTTCAATTAAGATGAAGTAACTTTTCCCCATAAAAGAAATGTGCTACGGTGAATAATCAGCAACGTTAGAAGAAGAAGATGAAACTCTTGGAAGAAGATATGATGGAAAGAAAATTCAAGTAGATTCTAATCAATTAAATTTATTTTCTTTCTGGGGAACTATTTTTTGTGCATTCGTGCATAGAAAAAAAAACCCAACTTACTTGGCATTCATGCATAGCTAGACAGACAAGAATTCTATGCTAATTGAGGGCATACTCCATAATTATCGCTTTCTTTTAAAATAATCTATTAATCTTAGAACAATTTTAGAACAAAATAATCATTTAAAATATTATAAAGTTATAATTATTAGTCATCAATGATATAGATCAGTTAGACATGGTCTAAGTGGCTCCATTCCGCATTAAAAAAATTTTAAAAATGAAACAATTATTTTAGACGTAGAATAATTTGAATTTAATAATCATTTATATTGTCTGAATTTGATGAAAATATAAAAATCGAAATTATAATGGCTAAAATATTTCGCATTTATTAATAAATTTAATTTTTTATTATTTATTTATTTATTTATTTTTTATTTTTTAAATCCTTATGGGATTTTAATAATACACTTGAGTAGAATTTCGAGAAAATAATGAATATCTTATATTTTATTTAAATTTAATAGAGTTGAGAATAACAGATATATTATTTTAATTATTAAGGATAAATGTATTTTCCATGCATTTGTTATAATATTTGTTTTCAAAGAAGAAGAATTTTGAATATATATAATATATTTTTTTTATTTGTAAAAAAAGCATCTATTAGTTTAGAACTTATTTTAGTTTAGTAATACACATATAAAAATAATACTAGTTAATAAAATTTATAATTAATTTACCATTAAAAGAACTCTAATTTACTACTAATTTAATATAACTTAACAACTCTCTTAACTACTAATTTAATATAATTGCAGGAGTGTTCCCATGCATAAAAAAGCTAATTTTTTTTTAAAATCCTTACGAATTTCAATAATACACTTGTGTAGAATTTCTAGAAAATAATATATATCTTATGTTTATTTAAATTTAATAGAGATGAAAATAAGAGATTATTTTAATTATTAAGAATAAATTAACAATCAATATTTTCCATGTATTTGTTTTCAAAGATGAAGAATTTTGATTATATTTAATATTTGTTATTGGTTGAAAAAGCATCTGTTACTTTAGAAATGATTTTAGTTTAATCTTACACAAAATATATAAATAATATTCGTTAATAAAATTTATAATTATGTTATCATTAAAATAACTCTTAACTTGAGATTAAGTATAATTTCAATATAATTGCATCCATATTTTCAAACATCAGAAAAGAAGATTTTTTTTTTTCTTAAATCCTTAAGGATATGCAATAAAAAAAACAATAAATGCCGGAAACTGAAGGGAAAAAGTAATTACATCACACTGACGACTTAATGATTTTGATACTTTTCTTTTTTAATTAATGATGACAGAAAAAATCAGAACCAACGAAGAAAGAATGCCATTCAGTGCAGTTGCTGAGATTTTTTTACTACACTTCAATTACATAAGTTGAAGTAACTTTTCCCCATAAAAGAAATGTGTTACGGTGAATAATCAGCAACGTTGTAAGAAGAAGAATCAGTAACGTTGGAAGAAGATATGATGGAAAGAAAATTCATGTCGATTCTAATCAATTTAAATCAATTTTCTTTCTGGGGAACTACTTTTTATGCATTCGTACATAGAAAAAAACCCAACTTACTTGGCATTCATGCATAGCTAGACAGACAAGAATTCCATGCTAATTGATGGCATTGCCCTTAATTATCGCTTTATTTTTAAAAAAATATATTAATCTTAGAACATTTTTAGAAAAAATAATAATTTAAAATATGATAAATTTATAATTATTAGTTATCAATGATATAGATCAATTAGACATCTATTGACTCCTTTTCGAATTAAAAATTTAAAAGTAAAATATTATTTTAGGCATAGAATAGTTGCAGTAAAATTTTATTATTTTATCTGAATTTCAGGAAAAATATAAATCAAAATTATAAATTCTAACACATTTCTATTTTTGACAATGTGTAATCGATACTTTATTATTTGAGAAATTATGTTAAGTGGAAAGTAAATAGCCTGTCTCGGAATCTGCCAGTAGACAGACGGCCTTGGCCCATCATCACTGAAGAAGAAAGTAAATTGTTCTTTTCAAATACATAATAATTTTGCTAATTAAAATATTTAAAAGTAATTCATCATAAAATAATAATATATTTGAAATGCATTGAATTCGTTTTAGCTTTTTGACAAAATTACAAAATATTACTTAATTACAATATAAAAAAAAAAATATCTTATTACCATAATTTTGTCATTTATTGAGTATGGGTACTATATCGTAGGATAAATTTCATTAAATATATTTATACGCTCTATTCAATGCAGCTATTTGTGGCACTGTTATTCAATTCCTTCTATTTGCTCACACTCTCCCTATATATCTCTTGTTGAAATTTTCAATCGTTAATAAAATACTTTTTTATTCATCCACTCAAGTTCAAATACATTTTTTTGAACTTGTAGTGGATGACACTTGATATTAATGCAGTTTCTTCAAATATTAATTCAGTAATTAAATTTAATTAATTAATTTTATTTTATTTTTTTTTTTTTGGATTTAAGTTGCATATATCTACCCATAGATGGCGCCAGATAAACTTAAAAAAATGAATGAAAATTATTTATAAAGGACTTTATGCAATAGAGTGAAAAAAAGTAGGAATTGGCTTAAAAGGTTTTCCTTTATACTACTTGTATTGAAATTAATTTGCCTGATTTTGGCAACTTATTAAGTTGCTTCCAACAATGTGAAGTATTTTTAAAAAGTTGAAAGTGTAATAAATTATATAGAAACTATTGATGTTATCTTTGCTTAATTTTTAAAAAAATAAAAATGAAATTGCGAATCAATGTAGCAACATCTTTTAAAATGATATGTAATGATAGCTGGAATAGTTATTATGTTTGAAAGCTTGTAAAATGGTAAAGAGCCTCTTCAAGATATTGCTATCACAGATATTTTAAATAGAAATAAATAAATTAATCAATTATATTTTATAATATTGTTTTCTGAAAGTACATCTTAAAGATCTTAAAGGACATTACTTCAGCTATAACAAAATTAGAATCAATTGAAGGTTTGCTGTCAGAAATGCCTGAAATCTGGAGTAATGTAGTAGATGCAATAAATGACAATTTATCAGTTTTCCCCTTGGAAAAATAATTTATCTTTCACCTTTAAACGATAATTTAACTAGATATTTTGATTCAAAGAAAATTGGTTTGTTTTCCTGACAGTGAAGTTTACTAGTACATGTCCTGGTACAGTTGTAAGTTTACTAAATCTCCGACATAAAGAATATTCTTTATTTGATATTGATGTTGCAATGACTGCTATAGCAAATCCTCTGGGACACAATGTTAAGAATGCTATTTGTAATGTAGCGGAAACATGGAAGTTCTGGTTTTTGAAGCAGAAAGTCAGATTGGATTTCAGTAAACTACATCAAGTCAACTACTTGGTGGTTTGGTATGAACAACGCAGCTTTTAAACCCACTAACTTAGTAATTTTTACAAATTCCTTTAACATTACAATCTGAGAAATAAATTAGTCAACTTTTACGAACACCCATATGAAATTAAGCAACATGCTAACTGCCGAAACTATTGAGAAATTAGTAATAGTTCGCACAAATTTAAACTTGCCCTAAGAACCTAGAGTATTAACAGAACCTTTTTCAAGCAATGAAGATTCAGAACATATAATATTAGAATGACGAACATAACATAAAAGTCGCTGTTGATATAATAAAGCATTTGCAATAAGCATTTGTAAAGCTGGCAATATTTAGTCAATATTGCCAGAATACCATAGATAAAATTTATGCAAGTTGGAATTATTCTTAATGGGTATCATTTAAAATACACATCCTTTGTAATAAAATTAGTGTTTAATGAAATTTTATAAAACTTTTTGCAAAACACATTTTCCTTCGTTTTGTAATCGCCCCCAATAAAATATTTTACCCTTAAAAGAAGAATGGATTTATTACTTCCTATAAATAATTAATAGAATTGCTAACTACTAGTGCATATGGCATTTTATTATAATAGTACTCACCTTGGTGAAGCAAACCGGTAGGGCGAGAGCCAGAGCCAGCCCCAAACAATGACGAGGCCTCTTCTACATGTACTAACAGTACAATATCTTCTTGCTAATATGGGGTGAGCGATTACCAAAAATCTGCAAAACCAACAGACTAAATTAGGTACATGTATTAGTAACACATAAATTAGTTATATATATTAACCATACAAGCAATGCAATTTAGGTTATTTTGATAAAAAAAATTTTTTTTTATTAAAAATTGAAATTATATGACGGTTTTTAAACTTGGAAGAGTAATTTACCTAGCATTATTTTATATAATTTAGGACGCTAAAGTTTGTGCGTGCATAAAGAAAAGCGAAAATAAAATTGAATGTTTGGTTTGCTGATCTACGGTCATTTTTTGCACACTTTAGGCAAATTAGACTAGGACCTACAGTTTAACGTGGATTTCAAATCCCTAACATACATCCATGCCACCGCTACGATTCGAATCTGAAGCTTGTAGTACCAATGTCGGAGCTCTAGCCTACTGGCCATCAGGCCACAGTAAAGTTGAAAGTCCTTTTAATAGATTACAATTAAGTTGATAAGTAATTAAAAAAATCTTTTATTTTATAATTATTGTTAGACGTAGTTTATTACTTATATGTTAGCTAAGTAATTCAGTAAACCATAATCGTAAATTTGTCGTTTTGCTTGTAACATCACATTCATATGGCGTACCAACACATATGGCGTACATGGTAACAAATTTGAAATGTTCATATGGCGTACCATTTATAATCACATACTGAAATTTGAAATGTCTGTTTTCACAATCTGAATTACTCCTACTAGACATTATTAATACATATATGAATCCTAATAAAATGAAAAGCATAGTTTGTTGACAGTTATGTCAAGCTAAATTTATTATAAGTTTTTCACTAATTAATAACGAAGTTAGAGGAAAGTTCTTGAGAATGTTAACTCATTGATGGAAATAAATAAATATAGTAGATGTAACATTGACAACAAAGAATCATAGACGACGCAGGCCATATATATTTCAACTATTTTGTAATAAAATACTCTATTGCATAACTGTAAATTTATATTGCTAGATGTTTAAAGAGATAATGTATGTAAAACATATCTGACTATATTTTGATATCAACAAAAAATTAAAGAGATAGTAAAAACATTTTATATAATAAAGATTGTGATAATTTTTATCAACTGATATCAAGATTATATCCCCAGCGTCCATATATAATATCCGGTTTAAAGCTCTCGTATGGAGTACAGTAAAATTTAAATAAGGCAATAAAGAATTTAAAAATATTACTGAACTTATCACAAGTGATTAAATATTAATGTAGAATTAAAAAAATAATTCATTTAATTAAGAATTTTTCATTTCATGTAAAAAGTCTTAACGTTTTCAATTTGGTTGCAAGGATTACGTATTTGATTTTTATTACATAGGATATTCAAATATTACTTTGCAATATCTGAAAAGTCAAAAAATTACATAGAGAGTAATACAGAATAGAGGAATATTAACATAGAGGGATTTTCATTCCATAAAATATCCAAAGACTATGCATATGGCGAAAATATGTACCTTGAGTTGTACAATGAACGTTAATTTTAATGTAGGTCATGATATAAAATTACTGTTTAAAAACCAAAGAATAAATTAACTATTTTTACCTAAAACGTATTAATTTTAAAGCTAAAAAATTAATTTATCCACTTTTTAAGCTCAATAATTCTAACTCGAAATTTTTATAGAAAATCATGTAGAAACAATTTTTTTTTCTCATAGTATTCCCTACAGAAAAACCAATCTTTCATTTCAATATTTAAATATTTCACTCTTGAATGGACACAATTTAATTGGGTTTATTTTTACAAATAAGACTACTTGCTTTAACGTATTTTTTTTATCATACAGAAAAACGGAGAACGAGAAATTTTCGAGGTTTATGAATACGATTTTTTTTTATTAATTTGCACAACTTTTTTAATGATTTACAAGATTACTATTGAACAACTTTTTTATATGAAAGCACACAATTCTCATTAAATTTTGATTTCTTTCACTTTCGAAATACGAATGTTTTTTTAAGATATTAGAAATTTCAAAAATAACGGATATTCCTTTCATTTTTAAAATGTTTGAATTCATTAAAACATCTGAAAAATGCAAAAAAAATCTCATTAAAATTAGATTTTCAATTCGGTAGTCCCTTTCGTACATTTGAATAATCTGAGATTTTTTTTTTCTATTAAAACCAAAAACAATATAATAAAGCAAATAATATATAATCATTGATAGTTGTTCTATAGTTTTTTAGTATTACTTGTTTTAAACATTTTTTAAATCATTTTCTTAAATGATACTGATTTGTCTAACTATATCTAACTATTTTCGTCAAGAGTTTTCAAATGTACTTCTTTAACCATTAAAATTATAATAAATTAAAATTTCTGGAAAAAAAAAACAATAATAAAAAGTTTCTTCAAAAAGAAAATTGTTGGCAATATTTAAACAAAAATGTTTAATGCATATAATAATAATAATAGTTATTTTTTAAAATTTCAAAACAACTCTCTTTGATACCTAAGTGTTATCAGAAAAATTCATATATTTATGAAATCAAGAAATAAATAATTTAAAAATGAAACAAATTTTGCTAAATTATAAACATTGTTTTCTTTTCCGTATTGTTGAAAGCTAATTAGAAAGGGTATTCCTATTTATATTTCCTCTTTCTAGTTTTATATATAAAGTTTCCTCTCCTGCAAATATAAGTTTTCTAATGAAAATGTTTCATTAAACTACATTCATTTTAATGAAAACGATGACATTATAAAGAAAATAAATATCATCGCATTTCAGTTCTGATGATCAAAATCATTAAAATAATTCATAAATATTTTAATATCAAAATCATAAATTTTTTGATAACAAAATCATAAAATATTCTGATGATAATCATAAATATTCTGATATCAAAATATAAATAAATATTTCTTAAATATTCTGACAGATCAAAATCATAAATAATTCATAAATATTCTGATGATCAAAATCATAAATATTTCAAAATATTCTGGCTATCAAAATCATAAATATTTCTGATGATCAAAATTATAAATATTCTTATGGTCAAAATCATAAATATTCATAACTATTCTGATATCAAAATCATAAATATTCTGATGATCAAAATCATAAATATTTTATAAATGTTCTAATGTCAAAATCATAAATAGTTCATAAAATGTTCTAATACTAAAATTATAAATATTCTGTTATCAAAATCATAAATATTTTACTTTGTGAAGAAAGTCATTACTACATAGAGTTATGCCAAAGAAATAAATTATATATAGAAATCTGTTTATTATTTATCTATTATTCTATCTATCCATTAAATCTGTTTTATTATCTTGCATATCTCTCACAAACGAAGTGAAAAAGTCAATTAATAAAATTTTTATCTTCTGAGGAAAACAAAACTTTATTAACCATTGGGCTAAATTAAATAAAAGAC
>BPLR01011445.1:0-131271 GCA_021605095.1 Caerostris extrusa | reverse complement strand
AGTTACGTATTGCTAACAAGTATATCAATATGAGACAAGGAAATAGTAAAATTAACTTTTACAATTATGCTTATTTAAAAAAGCTATAAAATTAATTATTAATTTAAATTAGATTTTATAATTTTGTTTAGTTAAAAATACTATTCTATGTAAAACCTTCTAATGCCTACAAAAATAGTTAAAATTTTAAAAGCCAACATTCCCTAAATTACCTTTTTAATATTTTATCTTTCATAATAGTTCAGGTGCGTTATATATTCAGTATATCTATATATTTTTTAAACAAGTTCCCAAAGTATAATTAATTATTTGATACACAGAAAAAAGAAGAAAAAGGGAGAAAAAGAAGAAAAAAAAATTCCCATACAAGAAAAAGCGAACTAGAACTCAATGTGTTTTTAAGCCTATCAATAATGATCAAAGTTGCAGGAATAAGAATAAAGAAGATTTTTTTTTTACCTAGCTGAAAAATATCTTTAGAGGTAAAAGAAAGTTTACTATAAAAATTTTTTTAATCCAGTGTTTTTCTTGATCTTCTCTGAAGGAATAAAAAATAGGAACTAAGGGTGGTTTTGGTAAATTAAGAAAACTTCAGAGGATAATGTCGTTCGGGAAAACAACAGAGATCCTTTTGATTAAATTGTCCGTAAGGTATTATAATTTTAAATCATTATGCTAATTATTTCCGAAAGACTTTCCATCATGTTTTGTCACATGTGGGGGAAAATATCTTTTCTTACTAGATTTAAGAGAAATTGCTTTTCATGGGGCTAAAATATTATTCGAAAGCAGATTGACCAGCTTTTAAGACACTAATTGTTATTAAAGTATAACTTATCGTTTTATTACAAATAATTTGTTCATATAATGAAACAAAATATAAAATTTTGCTTATTTCTTTTTTTCAAGTTGGAAAAAGTGGATTTGTTTGGATTTTAATTATGGGACTTTTTTAATTTTATTTTATATGTTTTTAAAATGTTATATTTGGGAAAATTAAACATATTTTAGTATTAATTTTTGTTTTAAAATAATCCTTTTTGTTTATGGTGAGACACATACACACATATATTAGTTTAATCTGAAAATGTAATTCTAATGTTTAATTGAAACTTATAGATATAATATGAAAAATATTTGAAGAACTTTTTTTTAAAATATTTTCTATTATGAGAAAGTCAGAAAAGAATATAAAATAATAAATAAATAAAGCAAGATGAGGAGAAAATACATTATGTTCTGTAAAATTGTCTGTTAATCATGTAAAAAAATGGTTAAAAATATAAATGTCTGAAAATTCTTTTTTAATATTATAATGTATCGAATTTTTAAGAAACGAATTATATTTAATTTTTATTCTGTAAGATTCTACAAAATAATTAACAATTACAAACAAGTATACTAATATGAGACGAAGAAAGAGTTAAGATTAGCTTTTTGCAATTTTGATTATTTATTTGAAGCTTTAAATGTTTCATTTTGTAATTTTATGTTAATCCCCCATGAAAAAATATTTTTTAATCTAAGGTAATGGAAAAATAATTCAAATTAGCTTTATGATTTTGTTTGGTTGAAACACTATTCTATGTGAAACCTTCTAAGTCGACAGAAATAATAGTTAACATTTTAAAAGCCAACGTTCCCTGAATTACCTTTTAACATTTTATCTTTTGAAATAGTTCATTTGCGTTATATATTCGTTATATATTTATATATATTTTTAAAAAGTTACCCAAAGTAGAATTAATTATTTTGATACACACAAAAGACTTTTTGAAAAAGAGTCTAAAACAGAATAGAATATAAGGGAGTAAAAGAAGTAAAAAGTCCCATACAAGAAGCGAACTATAACTCAATGTTTTTTAAGCCTATCAATAATGATCAAAGTTACAGGAATGAAAATAAAGAAGACTTTTTCCCCTAGCTAAAAATAGCTTTAGAGGTGAAAAAGAGAGTTTACTACTAAAAAAAAAAAAAAAAAAAAAAATTTTTTTGAAGTAGTGTTTTTCTTTACGTCTGAAGTAATAAAAATAGGAAATAAGGGTAGTTTTGGTAAATTAAGAAAACTTCAAAGGATAATGTCATTTGCGAAAACAACAGGAGATCCTTTTGAATAAATTGTCCGTCAGGTATTATAATTTTAAATCATTATGCTAATTATTTCAGAAAGACTTCCATCATGTTTTAGTCACATGTAGGGTAAAAATATCTTTTCTCTTTACTAGAGGTAAGAGAAATTGCTTTTTACATGGGGCTGAAATATTATTTGAAAGCACACTGCGCAGATTTTAAGACACTTTTCATATTAAGTATCACTTTTTATTTAATTTTTCGTTTTTTTTTTTACAATTAATTTGCTCATAAATAAAACAAAATATCAAGTTTGGCTAATTTCTTTTGTAGCTATGAAAAATGTTTTTGTTTGTAATTTAATTACTTGATTTTTTAATTTCTTTTTTTTATCTGTTTCTTAAAATGTTATTTTGGAAAACGTAGCTCATTTTGTTTTTGGAAGCTACAAAAGGAATTTGTTAAGATTTTATTTGTTGGATTTTTTTAAAATTCCTTTAGTATATGTGTTTAAAAAGAATTTTAAAAAAAAAAAAAAAAAAAAAAAATTAAACATATTTTCGTATTATGTCGTTTCAAAATAATCATTTTCATTTTGATTTTGTTGCAGTTTTTTTTTTGATTAACTTGAATATAACTCTCATGATCCCATCTTTATTTTTTTAAATGAGTGCAAATTAAAGCATGAAAATCTATAATTAAGAAACAAATCTTTTTTTTTTTTTTTTATTTCCTTTTATGTTTACAAACTGTTCGTTTCTGTGATGAAATTTTAATTTTGTCTTTGAAAAAAAAAAGATTTGGAAATTGAACTTTAGTATTCTGAATTATTTTTTAAAACTTTTTTTCAAGTTATTTGGTAAGCTTATATTTTAATAGAATTGACAAAATGTTCTAAATACGGAATTAGAAGAAATGCATACACATATATTTAAACATCATTTTTAAAATTGTAATATATAAAAAAATCTTTAAATCATTAATATTCATGTTTTTAAATAAATTTTTATTATTACATTTTATTTATATATTATTGAAGTAATGCTTTATAACAGAATTTTAAAAAAAAAAAATGACAAAAGAAAATAATTCCTTATCTCACAAACTTTGGTTTTAAGTATATTTTAAAAAAATAAACCCAAAATTAAAAAGATAAACAACAGAAGTACATTTTATAAATTATTGGAAATCTCTCTGTGGAAAGATTTAATAATCACAAACGTTTTCTTTTACGTTTGTTAATAGGACAATGATTGTAAATGTTATTTTTATTTATTATTGATATATTCATATAGAATATATTTGATTTTAGCAAAATATATTTATGATTATCTATTGCGCAACATTTCGTAAACTCACACATAAAAATAACAAAATGTTTGTAATGTAAATTTTTTTATTTGAATCATTGAAAATAGTTTTCTATTTCCATTTATTTCATTCTTTTCTATTTTCATTTTAAATAACTTCACTACAAAATACTTTGATATATTTTTGATAAAAATTATATATATATAATTTTAAAATTATTCAATTGCCTATATATTGCCGTTAATAAAAAACAAACAAAATTTTAATTTGTGTCTAAATGGAAAAAAAAAAAAATAGTTTCTAATTATTTTCGCTAAATATTTTTATTTAATTGATTTTTTTTTAATTTTATGTAATTTGTAATTTTTATGTTGTATTTTATTTTTTTTTACGTTATGTAAAAAATAATTTTAGGTAATAATATTCATAGTTCTATTATTTATATGGGTACATCTATTATGCTCTGTAGATATATATTTATGGGCATGTTATTGATGTGAGCAATAATTGTTTTATGTTAAGAATAAACATTTTAGGCCAATGTTCATTAACTCAAATTAACAATATAATATGGTTTAGTAAATAATATGCAATATTTTTTTTTTTTTATTTTAACAAATAGTCAAATTTTCTGGTATAAAAATACACCATCTTTAAAGATTTATTACGCGTTAGAACTTGGATTGCTCGTGGGCTTCCGAACTGTAGAAAATTGGTTCGAGTTCAGAGATAATGGCTAAACAAACTCTTTTTGTGTCTATTGCTGAAATTGGCAAGATAAATCTGTTGGAGCGGGAGATCCTTCTTTAGGACAGTGAGGGGAAGAAGTTGGAAGGTTCATACCATTCAACATCTATGTGTAAGGGATTTTTTTTATAATGCAGTTGGTAAACACTTAGGCAGTTGTTTTTTTCTGCCTTAAGGCAAGCACTGCACCGACGTTACTCACTTAGAACTACCCAGGAGGTGCGCGTAGCTTTAACATAAGCTACGGACGCGGAGTAACACCTCCACAACTTTCTATGTTCATGTTAGACCGGGATCTACTGTTTAAAAGGGATTCCGAACCATTACAAATATCCATGGTACCGCCGGACTCGAACCCGAAAAGTGTGGTATCGAGCGCCAGAGCACTAGTCACTCGGCCATCACGCCACTCTCTGTGTAAGGAATGTTTGGTAGAAATTTGCAGGCAAAACATAGTGTAGAAATTCGTTTTGGGTGCAACTTTAGCAAACTGATTCTGTTAAAAATCTTCTACCATTTGAAATCAATAAAGTTATTTATATGTAGCATTACGTCTCAGAGATTTCTTGTTTAATTACCAGACCCCAACATTATTACATTCATAAAAATTCAATATCTTCTATTTGTTATATGCTTTTTGATAGTATTGAAATCAATAGATTTTAAAACTATTTTGCCCTATCATAATCATTCACGATATTTAACCGACAATGTTCTGAAAATAAAACAGACATTTTGCTGAATATGTATGAAACCATAACTCCACCTATAAACCAAAAGCCCGGCATTTATTATTCTCAAAAGCACTTGATGCAACATCACATATTTCGATCGTTCTTTCCCAAAAGCCTGAAGTAGTAGAGAACTTACGATAATTCCACTCCAAGATCCAAGCTTTAAACAAAAACTTCAACCAATATTTTTCCTTTTTTAAAACCCTACTTCCTTCTTAACCCTCATCTTTCACGGTTATCGCTAAGGTATCGTCGAAAGTAGACTTAAGGATAGTAAAACTTAAGATCTAACCTGAACGATACGAAACAATAAATTGTTATATATAACATTACTTTGTTGCATTAACAAAACATCTAAACGATTGCTTGCTTAATTACCACGTATACAATATAATCATATTCAGAAAAAATTCTAAATCCATTTGTGTTAGTGTTATGCTATTGATGATAATGAAACCAATAGATTCCAAACTCTCTTTGCCCCTATCATAATCATTCACGATATTCAACCGACGATGTTTTGAAATAAAAACAGACATTTTGCTGAATATGTATGAAACCATAACTCCACCTATAAACCAAAAGCCCGGCATTTATTATTCTCCAAAAAGCACTTGATGCAACATCACATATTTCGATCGCTCTTTCCCAAAAAAGCCTGAAGTAGTAGAGAACTTACGATAATTCCACTCCTTATTCCTCCAAGATCCAAGCTTTAAACAAAACTTCAACCGATATATATTTTTTCTTTTTTAAAACCCTACTTCCTTCTTAACCTCATCTTTCACGGTTATCGCTAAGGTAGTGTCGAAAGTAGACTTAGTCTTAAGGTCTAACCTGAACGATACGAAACAATAAATTTATGTTATATATAACATTACTTTGTTACATTAACAAACGTCTAAGAGATTTCTTTCTTAATTACCAGGCATACATTATAGTTACATTCATAAAAAAATTCAACATATTCTATTTGGTATATGATTTGATGAAATTGAAATCAATATATTCCAACCTTTTTTGTCCCTACCATAATCATTCACGATATTTAACCGACGATGTTCTGAAATAAAAACAGACATTTTTGCTGAATATGTATGAAAACATAACTCCACCTATAAACCAAAAAGCCCGGCATTTATTATTCTCCAAAAAAGCACTTGATGCAACATCACATATTTTGATCGCTCTTTCCCAAAAGCCTGAAGTAGTAGAGAACTTACGATAATTCCACTCCTTATTCCTCCAAGATCCAAGCTTTAAACAAAACTTCAACCGATATATATATATTTTTTTCTTTTTTAAAACCCTACTTCTTTCTTAACTCTCATCTTTCACGGTTATCGCTAAGGTAGTGTCGAAAGTAGACTTAGTCTTAAGGTCTAACCTGAACGATACGAAACAATAAATTTATGTTATATATAACATTACTTTGTTACATTAACAAAACGTCTAAGAGATTTCTTTCTTAATTACCAGGCATACATTATAGTTACATTCATAAAAAAATTCAACATATTCTATTTGGTATATGATTTTGATGAAATTGAAATCAATATATTCCAACCTTTTTTTGTCCCTACCATAATCATTCACGATATTTAACCGACGATGTTCTGAAATAAAAACAGACATTTTGCTGAATATGTATGAAAACATAACTCCACCTATAAACCAAAAGCCCGGCATTTATTATTCTCCAAAAGCACTTGATGCAACATCACATATTTCGATCGTTCTTTCCCAAAAAGCCTGAAGTAGTAGAGAACTTACGATAATTCCACTCTTATTCCTCCAAGATCCAAGCTTTAAACAAAACTTCAACCGATATATATTTTTTTCTTTTTAAAACCCTACTTCCTTCTTAACCCTCATCTTTCACGGTTATCGCTAAGGTAGCGTCGAAAAGTAGACTTAAGGGTAGTAAACTTAAGGTCTAACCTGAACGATACCCCATGGTACAATTTACTCACGGTAACTCAAGGTTGCGTAGTATATTGACCGGAATCATAGATGTTCCAACTTTTGTTTTCAGTTTCTGCCCGACGTACTACCTGCCTGTATAACTTTTTGTTTCTATATTTTGTTTCTTTTTTTTTCTTCTTCTTCTAGTTTCCCTCACCGTTTGTTTCTTTGTACCCCAAGCCTTCACTTTATGAGTCGGAATAAATTACTGTAAGTTTTTTGTGTTTTCTGGTACGCCTTTTAGACAGCGTTTGGAGGGAAATAAATAATGTTTTTGTGTTTTATTCTTCTTGCTGCTTCGGGGATTTTTTTTGTCTGTTCAAGAAAGGGATTCGTAAGTGCATGGCTAGCTCCAAGAACTCGCGGATACAAAAGTTATTGTGGCGGCAATATTATCTTATTTGACTTAATGTAATGTTTTATTTGATTTGTACTTTTGTACTCTATCACTTAACTAGGTTTTTCTATTAATTATCCATAAGTTATTCTGAATATGTTACTTAATCAGAATTTATTTTTACTCACAATGAAGTAAGGACTGAAAAAAAATACAATGAATTAATATATTTTTAAAAAAGTATCAACAAAAAGTGAATTAAATAATTTTTAAATCATTAACTAAAATTACTTAATGATTTAATTAATCATCTTAAATTAAAGATTAATCATCTTAAAATTTCAATTATTTACATAATTAGAATTACTATTTACTTTTAAGTAATATGGATAAATATAGTTTGCCTGTATATTTTATCAATGATTATTATATTGGTCGTTTATTTCACAAATTAGTCAAGTATTTTTGAGTATACATTCTTTTTACGCATTTAAATCTTAAAAGTACTTCAATTGTTTCCCAAATCCCACAAAATACTTTTGTACTCTATCACTCATCCAGTTTTTTTCTATTAATTATCCAAAAATTATTCTGAATATGTTATATAATCAGAAATTTATTTTTTTACTTGTAGAAAATGAATTGAAAAATGAAAAATAAATATATAAATACAATGGAATCAACATATTTTTTTAAAAAGTATTCAGAAAATAGATTATGATAACTTATGTTAAAATGATTAATCATCTTTATAGTTTGAAACGGAAAATTTCAACTTTTCACTTCATTACAATTACATTTTTCTTTTAAGTAATCAGGATAAATATCATTTGCTATATTTTATATCAATGATTATTATATTTGTAGTTGATTTCCCAAATGAGTCAAACAATTTTCGAATTTAAGTTCTTTTTACGCATTTAAAACATAAAAGTACTTCAATCGTTTCCAAATTCTACAAAATACAATACACCGAAACAAATATATTCGCTAAATCTTACACTAAACTGAAACATTTCCATTTTTTTTACTTTAAACGATATAAGGATCTATCTACAACTAAAAGGTTTACTTTTATGGAAATCCATCACTACAAAAAAATATTCGTATCTATTTCATTCAGAAAAGAGTTGTCTGCAACATTTGCAAAGTTTAAGGCTTCATTCCCCTGATAGCTCTACAATAGGGTATTTTAGAATTGAACTGAAATTAGTTTTTGTTCATTAGAATTACAATTGTTTTAAGTAACATGCATAAATATCATTTGCCTAAATTTATTTATTAAGGACTGTTACATCTGTAGTTGATTTCACAAATTAGTCAAATTATTTTCGAATATACGTTCTTTTTTACGCATTTAAATCCTAAAAGTGCTTCAATCGTTTCCCAAATCCTACAAAATACGATGTAAAGAAACAAATACATCCGCTAAATCTAAAACGAAACTGAAATATTTCCATTTTTTTATACCTTAAACGATATAAGGAGCTATCTACAACTAAAAAGGTTTATGTTTGTGGAAATACATCAGTACAAAAAATATATTCGCATCTATTTCATTCAGAAAAGAGTTGTCTGCAGCATTTGCAGAGTTTAAGGCTCCATTCCCCCTGATAGCCCTACTGTACATAAAGCCCTTGCAATTCCCACGAGCACTTTTATTTTCATATTCAAAAAGGAATGGAATATTCACCGCTTCAGACTACTACACTGGGGGACAAAAAATCTCCTTTCCGTAGTACTACAGCATTAGGATACTTCTCTCCATATCAACGCTCGGTTTCTTAATGGTCTTTTTATACTGTCAGTGAAGAATTCCCGGACGTTAAAACTTGCTCCCATCTTCTGAATAAGTACCAACTTTCTGGATGAAACCGATGGCTCAGACAGATGTATAGATGTCCTTTCAGTTGCACAAGATCGATTTCGCGGAAAGTTTTAAAGCAAAATGTAGAGTTCTTCCTTCAGTAAGGTTTTCCTCTAATAAGGCAACATTTTAGGGAAAGAGAAAAGATTTTCTTGACAAGCGGTAAGCGATGAGTTTATAATGATACAAAATTTCGCTTGCTTATTCGCGAATTTGACTGGGCTTCCTGCATAGATGTTTTTTAATGCATAATTCAATTCATATATTAGAATTCGGCAGCCAAATCATGTGTATTTTACTGATCGAATAAGAATTCCTTTCAGACATCAGGGAAATAGACTGGTTTAAAATTAAATCGATTTCTGACTGCAGAGTAGAGAGGAACATGCAGACAAGATTGCTTTATATATATCTTTGTGAAGTTTCTTAATTAAGGGAAACATTTCAATAATAAAAATATTATTACGTTGTGTAAAATTATTCTTAGAAAACAATTTATTTATTAAAAAATTACTTTAATTATTAAATTACTATTTATTAAATTTGTCAGTTAAATTATTATTATTAAATTACTGTTTATTAAATTACTGTTTATTAAATTACTATTTATTGAATTTATTAATTAAATTACTATTAAATACTATTTATTAAATTTATTAATTAAATTACTATTAAACACTATTTATTAAATTTAAATAATAAGAATTATTATAAAATTTTTTTTTTTTGAAGTCAATTCCTACTTTTTTTTTTTTTTTTTTCACTCTATTGCAGAAAGTCCTTTATAAATAATTTTCATTCGTTTTTTTCATTATAAAAATTCTCTGTCTTTCACACATACTTTCTCTTCTCACACATACACATTTTACATCCCTCTCACTAATTTATTCAGATGCTTCATTTTCCATTTTGTTCCCTCCTTGACTCAGACTAGAACCCAGAATGAAAAAAAGAATCTACAAAGAATTATTTCCAGCGTTCTACACGTTTCGCCACCTGACGGTATTTATTCCTAAATTTATATCCTGCTAAACATCTTATATAAGAGAAATTTTTTCTTCATATAAAACTAAAATTAATTAATTATATTTAATTAATGAATTAATATTTGAAAAAACTGCATTAACATCAAGTGTCATTTCCTACAAATTTAAAAAAAAAAAATGTATTTGAAATTGTGTGGATGAATAAAAAGTATTTTATTAACAATTGAAAATTTGAACAATATATATAAATATATATATATAAGGAGAGGTCAACTAATAGTAGGAATTGAATAAAATATTAATATGCTGAGTAGAATTCTTCTCAGAAAACATTTATCGAACTATTACTACTATTATTAAATTACTACATATTAAATTTATTAATTAAATTACTACTAATTACTATTTATTGATATTTATTAAATTTCAATAATAAAAATATCATTACACAGAGTAAAATTATTCTCAGAAAACAACTTATTTCGAAAAGCATTATAATTATTTTAGCCCAGTTAAATCAAATAAGTAAAATTATTTTTTTTAATTTACGTTTGGACTAGTAAAATATTTTCCAAGGAATAATTTGTCCAATTAGTTTTATTAATCTTTTTTTTATGATAATTTTTTATTATGGTTCTTTGATATTTGTGCTATTTGTTCAGGATTAAAAGGTAAAAGTTAAAAAAAAAAAAGTGAAATGACGTATGAAATTTCCTTTTTTTATCGTATTGCTTCATTTCTCAAATCTAAAAGAAATATTAATTTAATTTCACAACTTCCTGGAATGAAAATTATTTTTAACACTTTCAAAAGCCTTATTTTTCTTCATTAACTTATTTTTTTCTTACTAACTCTTTAACGCATTTCGTACTAATAAAGAAACGTACGTTGTTATAATACTGCTGTTAAACCTAAAAGATTAGTAATTGTTAAATTAAAGAGATTCAAGATAAATTTTAAATTTATTCTTGAGGGAAAATCTTTTATAAATCTTTTCTTATTATAATTTATTTTTTATTCGAACAATAACTTTATCAGTTTAAGGATAAAAGCGCATTACTGTATATCCTCTTATTGTAAATCCTTAAAAAGCTCATTTTTAAAATAATGCTTTCTAAAAATAATAATAATTTTTTCATGAATAAGCTTAAAATGCAAAGATATCAAAAAAAGTCTTCTTAAAGATTATACCTAAGAACAGATGCATTTATAAATAAACATCAAAAACACAAATAAATTTTAAAATATTTGTATTGTTTAATTTAATAAATTAATTAAAAATTCGAGTACGTTTTTTCTTTCTCAGTGTAGTTATGATACAGAAATTAATTTGTACTTCTTTATAAAAAAAATACCATCTTAAGAATAATTTTTTAATTTTGAAATGCAATATATATAGTGAACATTTAATCTTTAAACTTAATATCACTAATCGGATTTGTTCAAAAAAATAACACTCGTTAACACTGCTAGGTGCATAAAACAGTTTTAAATGTATTTCTTAAAAGACTTTAAAAGAATGGGGTTTCTTTTCTTAATTATTGCCTATCCAAAAATAGAATACAAAATTCTATTTCAGCACATTTTAAATATTCAATATTAATTTATTATCCAAATAAAATAATCAAAAATAAAGATAAATTTTTTATTATAAACATATGACTAATTTAAATAAAAAATTTTTACTTTTTATAGATTAGTTATTGAATGATATTTTTCGGTTTTAATATATTTTTTAAAGAAATTGCTGATGTTCTTGATCAAATTATGTATTAAATTTCAATTCTACAAGATAACGTTAAATTAAAAAATGAGGCTCAAAATCGAATCGTATATCATGACTACTTTTAATTTAATTTTATAAATAGATTTGATATTGTATTTATGTAACCACTTGAATTGTTCATGATATTTTTTTAATATTTTAAGAAAAATTATAATTCTCTCATAAAATATCGTATGATTTTTATTTTGGCTGCAAAATAAATAAATTAATTGAAAGCATCAAAATATTTAACTTTAATTTAACAAATATGTACGTAAAATTTTAATATATGTAACATAAAAGTTTGGATCAAAATCAAAATTATTAAGATAAATAATTTGCAAGTTGAAGTTTAAAAGTAATTATTGTACAGAAAATGTAATATTTTTTTTGAACTTTGCATAACAACTAAATATTTTTTTACTGCAACGTGAAATCTTTATTGTTAAGAATAAGGAATGATTATCAATTATTTTTAATAATTTTTCAATTCTCAAGTATTCCGAATATACCATAACATTTTAAAATATCATTTATATATCATTTTAAAATCTTTATCTGTATTTTCATTTCATACATCGATAGATTCCAAATAAATTAATGAGACAACATATGCTTAACTTACCGGTTCTCATTACAGTGAATGCAAGTATGGATACACAAACATTTCAAACTTAATTGACATAGATTCTTTTGCCTGAATACTTCCTTCTAATTATTTAGAAATGTAAAAAAGTAATGCCAGTTAACCAGTTAAGTAGAAATTTGATTGAAATTTACGCTTCAATAAATGCATCTCTAATTGTATAACCAAACACGAGTCTCTGAACGATATCTAATTGAAAAAGGATCCCATGTAGAATTTGTGAAGTATTTATGAAAACGTTCTGGAAATTATGAAATTAAAAATATGAATTTAATTTTATAAATAAAAATGGATTAAAATTATTTTCAGAGCTGAAGCTTATAAAAAATACATTGCGTGGGTTTAATCATTGGGTACATAAGGAAGAGTTAAAGTGTTATGTGTCAAAATATCATATCTCCGGTAAAAGTGAAGTTTTCATTTTCAAAATGGAATAAAAAATGCACAAAATGGAAATACATGTCATAAAAATTAGTGTATGCAATTAAGTTTTATTTATAAAAAGACGTAAAAAATTAGACATAAAAAATTATCTTAGACCGGAATTTTTACCTAATTATGAACTAAAAAATTATTCATGCAAATTGTTTTATTATTTTGTTTTCGAAAGTCTGATATTGTTACCACTATAAACGAATAGTTGTAGCATAATCAATGTTGCCAACCTTAGAGACTTACTGTATTACATCTAAATTTTGTCATCACAATTTTGAATGAAGGATCGTATGCGGGTGGTTCAAATCATGTTCTCCTTTTCATCGAACACAATGGAAGGACTTTCCGGTCTACGGATAAATTCTGCCAAACCTCAATAACGGTAGGGTAGCATTCAGTTCTTTTATTCTTTACCTCTCCGAAGACGGATTTCTTAGTTTCAAAGCAATGGGTCCTGATGGCCGAGTGTCTAACGCTCTGGTTCTCGGTACTACAGAATTCGGTTCGAATCCCGGCGGGGCCATAGATATTTGTAGTGGTTCGGAATCCACTGTAAGCCGTAGGTCCTGTCTCATATAACCGTGGAGAGGCACAGAGCCCAATCAGACTTATCACCCACATCATTCGCAAACTGTAAAAGGGCAGCTCGGCTCTAGTCACAGTGATATGGTGTGGTGTAGTAGTAATTTGAAAAAAAAATGCCATATATGCCAGATCACGACGGATAAGATTTAAGCTATTAAAATATATATTAATATTATTATTATTTAATTATACATAAATAAAAAAACTACTGTAAGGACTTGAATAAACAGTAAATTTGCGTACGAAATGAAAAAAAAATGAAATAATGTTTAAATGTACTTATGTACAATAGTTCAACAGTTTAGGAAGGATTATATTTAAAATAAAATTATAAATTAAATTAATATAGAGTTAGAGATTTATAATTTTATTTTAAATACATGTCGAATAAATTTACCTACATATTTAAATAACAGCAAAACTATTGCAGTGTTTAATTACTAAGATTTACTAAAGAAAAATGGTTTAAGCATTTTTCATTGTAACTTACGACTTAATGTTGTTTGCTATCGACTACTTTCATGGTATTGTTATATTTATCTCAATGAGGTAACCTCATTACCGATAACGTTATTATTATGCAAATCTAATTAACGGTCTTAACTGACTCTGTTGTAGAAAGTATTGCCTTTAAACAGCTAATGTGTGGTGAATAAATATTTGTCCAGTTCACAATGACAAGGGCAATTGTTAGTCATTAAAATATTCAGCTTAATAGAATTTTCAATGGCTGTTATGTATAATAGCGGGAACAGAATTCATTATCAGTTGATATTTCACAATTATTATTTCGTGCTACTCTAGAGACTGAGATCATTTGCAATACTATGCAAAATGGTCTGGTTTGGTAATTATCATTTAAACACTTATTATTGTTATGATATTCAGTTTTTTCCTTAATGAGGCAAATTTGGTTAAGGAAAGTTGTTGTTGTTTTTTATTTTCCTTTTTGGTTGTTCAAAATCTTAGATAATAATTTCTGTAAGAAATTGTTGGCACTAAGTGCACTACAACGTAGTGTGCGGTTGTCAATTAATTACTATATTTGAAATAAATGTATTATATGCAATAAAAATGTTGAATTATATGTTTGGAGTTAAAGATTTTGTAATAAAATATGTTGTTATTTTAGAATACCAGATCCTTTGACGTATATAACATAGCGGCAGAATAATGTTAATAATATAATATAATAATAATAATAATAATAATAATAATATAATATAAAGGTTTTCTGCCACTCTATATAATACAGTGGTAGAAAAATAAGTGCAAGAGAAGAGAAAATGTTGGCAAACTTTGAAAGAAAAGTGCTACTGATTTTTGGTGGTATCGATGATAACGGTAATTGGCGAAGTAGATACAATTCTGATCTTTACAAATTTTTTAGAGATATTGACATTCTAAAATTTGTTAAACTGAACAGAATGAGATGGAACGGCCATCTCATGAGAATGGAAGGTGATAGAGCTGCTTTGAAGGTTTTCAATGTAACCCCTTTTGGACAACGACCAAGGGGAAGACCGAAAAAGAGAGGGGTTGACTGTAAAGACTCTGATTTTAATGTTATTAAGATAAAAAACAGGAGGCCCACGGCCAAGAGGGGAACAGCTTGGCTGTATCTTTTAAAGAAGACCAAGGCCCACAACGGGCTGTAGCGCCAGTTATGATGATAATGAGAAAAACAGTAGATTTAATGATACCCAGATTGCCCCATATCGGGCTTCTACTCTTAACTCATATTCTTACAGCCTAATTTCGAACGAACAGCCAAGTAATGTTATACGGTACCTGTCCGTACCTTTTTCCATGAGACCAATGGAAAATCATTACGGTCTACAGATTTGATGTGGCATATTGCTAAAGATAATGTATACAGTCGGATCTGCTTTCAGAAATGCAGTTGATTTATTGAAACCCAGATTTCACCATAGCGAACTCCTACTTTAATTCATATATTTACAGCCTAATTTCGAAGGAACAGCTCAGTAATAGTATATGTGGCGTCTTCGTACCTTCTTTCATATGACCAAAGGAAGAACATTGCGACCTACATATTTGATGTGATTGTTCGACATAGACACTGTAAGCTTTCGGATAGATATAGAATGCATAGTTTCGATTCAAGAAACGCTGGACACAGAAACGTATTTTCTACCCAACAGGGACCTATTTATTAAATATCTAAAAATATTAAAATCCAATGTAATAATACATTTCCTTTCTTAACAAAAAAATTACTGAAAATATTATTAATTATTTGAAATAATATATTAAAATGAAATTAGTAAATAATAAATGATTATGATTGTGATAATTATAAATGAATATTACATTAATGAATATTAATTACATTTAGAAATCAATACAGTATTTATTTATGTAAATGCAAACTAAAAAGACTAAATGAGCTGAAAAATTTCAATAGGAAATTATAAATTATAAATAAAATTTTCTAGAATGACTGACTAATTTCAAATGACAAAAATAATTATTTATATAAATTTCTTGCAGGGAAATTATATAAATAGGCTAGTAAAAATTTCCATTTACTTTTGTTTTAAAATGTCAGTAAAGTATAGATTTTTTGTCAGGAGAACTCTGTAAAATACAAATTAATTAAATTGAAGTGTCGAGATAACATTGAAGAGAGATCAGCAATCATATATCTTATAATTAAATTTGAATGCTTGAATTTTTTTCGATTTTACGTCTTCGAATCAGTATCTATTTGTAATGTTCAATTTACCTATTGTAATGTTTGAATATAATGTCTGTATTTTAATGCTTATTAAAAAATAAACTGAGATTTATTCATCCAATAAACAACGAGATGACTCGTGACTTTTCAATTGACTGCAGACCCAATTTGGCTTTAAACTATACTCTGCAACATCCTTAAGAAGTTTAACATTCCCACATACACATACGCACACATTCACACACACATACACATACACACACACACGCACACACACACATACATATACACACATAAACACACACACGCAGACAATCACACTATATATATATATATATATATATATATATATATAGTTTTTATAATAATTCGACTTTGTACTGCATATTCTTTCAATATTGAGCTATTTTTTCTATTGTAGAATCCTTTAAAATAGCCTCAGCTTTTCCCATAACACAGAAATCTTTGACATTTCACTTATATAAAATATCTTTAAACATGTATGAAATCTCTTAGGACCGCATATCCAATGGTTCTAAAACTGAAAAACGTTTCTTTGAACTCCCAAATTCCCCAAGCGAAAAATATTTATACAAAAAAAAAAAAAAAAAAAGAAAAGAAAAAAAGAAGTAAAGAAAAAAGAAAGAAACCCGAGTATAAAGATTTATACTAGTCTCTAAGTAACATAAATGCATTTTTTTATCAATATATTTCGTTTACTATACACATCTAGAATCGTAACTACCATCAAAGTATTAGCACGCATTATTTTTAATCTCTAATACGATATTTATAGATCTTCATTTGGCTTTTCAATCCACCTCTCCAGAGACCATTACCACTTTTGCACCTGAAACCTTAAGACCATTTCCAACACTTTTCCAAATCCCAAAACCGGAAACATTTTGTCAAAAACCATATCTTACCACCGCAACTTCAGTTTCATCCATTTAACACCAAGGGTTTCGCTGTAGAAGATTAACTACCGAGGCGCTTTAACCTTTAATCTGTTGCCACTAACACCACCTGTCGTCAAATGTTAAGGTATCCTTCGTATTAATCTTTGTGGTAATGTGCGAACGTAAGTCAAACCTGGCATCACCAGCGAAAGTTTCTGAAATAGCTGGAATTTCAGTAACGCTCGTGAGTTATAGCCAGGAAAATATTCACTGTTACCCGTCAGTTAAGGAGGGTGAGTGCACTAATATTCGCCTTGTCAAAACAAATAATTGCTATTTCTGAAACAGAATGGAATTAATTATCTACAACTAAAGTATCGCGCTTGTTAGTACCACCAGCGCTGATGAAATAACGGGTAAAATGCTATTTATAACTCATTTGATTTACATTTATAACAAGAATTTCAGAAGCCTGATTCTTGGAAACAAGACAAAATTCGTTGAGTCAAGAATTATACATTTCAAATTTTAACATGAAATATCATGCTAAGAGAGGTAAACGCCCTTTGAATATTAAGGCAATTGGGTAATTGATTTTAATATAAAAGTATAAGTTATTTATCTTTGAGAACAACAATACCTATTATATACTACTGTGCCCAATAAGTAAGACCAATTATTTTTTTCAAAAAACTCTTTATTTATTCTTCCAAATTTATTTCATCGCCTTCAAATTATTCCCCTCCGGACACAATGCACTTATGCGATTTTTTTTTCCAATCTTCAATGCATAATAAAAAGTCATCGGCAGGGATGGCCATCAAAGCGCGCGCGATTCACGTTGAATCTCTTCAATCGACTCACGGTGTCCCCGGAGGGGTGAAGCTTAGAGAATATCTTTTGAGCTTAGGAATATCTAGAAGTCGCATTTTGTGAATAAGGTAGTTGTGGAACGATATGGGTTTCTTTTTTGGCGAAAAGGTCATGAAGAAGCAACTCAAGTGTGAGTTGGCGCATTCAGTGTTTTCGGTACCAATCGAGATTTGACGCGTTTGAGGCCCAAAATGGAATTTACCGATCCTTTTGAAATTCCAACATTCTCAGTAAGATGTCTAATTGTAAATCGACGGTTTGCAAGTACCAAATCTTTAATTTGTTGGACGTGATCTTCGTCGGTTGAGGGTGATGGTCGATCAGAGGGCTCTTTGTTTTCAATGCGTTCTCTGCTTCTATATACTGTTTATACCCCTTGTCCGATATAGGAATTCTCACCGACATTCTATGTAATGCATGTTCTTTGCTCAACTAATTCAGACGTTTTAAAAATCGCCGGAATCAGTTTTAGCGTCTCACAAAGCCAAGCGTAACTAAAACACTAATGAATATTTTTCACATCAAATGTCACACAGATGTTAAGGACAGTGACATCAGCCTAAAAATAAAAAAAAAAATTTGAATTCCATAAGCCCTAGGAATTTTAAATCGAAAATTGGTCTTACTTTTGTACACAGTAGTAGAATATAGCACTCATGATATTCCTTACTAAAAAGTTTCACACACACACACATATATATATATACGGTTTTTGAAAAATCAACATATATTTGCATACAATTTTGTATAGGTATTAGACATCAATTACTATTCTTTCTGCTTTTGAAAAAAAAAAAATATTTAAATTATTCTAAGTTGCATATATTTAAAAGACGGCAGAGTTTCAATTTGCTAAGAAACAACTCATACCATATACTTAACGAAGGAATAATTTAAGACTAGATATTCAGTACATAATACAAACTTAATTAATTTTTTATTGCACGTAAGCATAATATCCGGAAGAATTCCTCACTACATAACAGAGCAATTTCTCTAAATTAATGGGCTGAATATTATGTGCTTCTATCTTTGTACATGCAATGAGAGATAAGAGTTCTTCATGGGAAGGAATTGCTGGATTTATTTCAGCATTTTAATTTCAAAGGAAAACTTATTTTCTTTATACATTATTATTGTATATAACTAGAAATATTTAGAAACTTTATTCAGAAATTATTTTAATTAAAGAAAAATAAATTGGCATTTAAAATTAATTTAATTTAGTGAAATGCATGGTATTACATGATGGTAATCAATTGCTATTGAATGTATTAAATTATTGTAATCAATGGATATTGAATATAATACATTTTTGTAATCAATTGGAATGAATTATAAGATGAAAATAAATTATCAAATGTTTTTATATTGCCTCTGTATTTATTTGTAGGAATCTAAAAAATTTTGCTTCTGCATCTAAATGGATTGTATATGTAACATTGTCAATAATATATCAATATATATTTTTCAACTTACAATTTATTGGCCGTTTATGAAGATGTTAAATTTACCCGCATTTAGCGAATAAAAAGCATAATTTGCTACATATATATATATATATATATATATATATATATATATATATATATATATACTATTATTTTAAGTGTTTAACTACAATTGTACATTAAAAATAATGGGAAATATGCAGTATTTATCTTTTGGGTTTTTTGACAACAGCAAATATAATTAATTTTAACGATTTCTGTGCAATTGTCGTTCATAGCTATTTTTTTTTTTTTTTAGCAAAGATATCAATAAACGCCTTTATTGCATTTAATCAGATTTGTCCTAAAACAAATAATGTAAGTACTAAGATTTCTCCAGGCACTTTTAATTGTCCATTCCTAATAGTTTTAATAAAATCTATGTGATATATTTTTCAATTTTTAAAATAATATTAAAAGTAAATTTGTTGTTATATTACTTAAATACATATATAAAATAAATTTAATCATGAGTAAATTTTACAATTAAGATAAGAAATTTGATAAATAAATTATGTCTAATATGAGTGTATAGATAATTTGGGTAAAAATTCGTGTTAAAAAATACCTCACACATAGCCCAGTGTATAAAAGATAGGCTTATTTTCTTGATGAAGTAATTGTTTAAAAAACGAGTAGACACGTTAGTAATTATGGTAAAGAATCTCAAATAGACATCTAATTAGCTAATTGAAATTATAAAGGTTTTTTTTTTTTTTTTTTTTGTATATAACTTAAAAATCAGTCTGATAGCAATTACATCTGAACGTTAAAACTGAAAGAAAAAAACGAATTATTGAATTAAGATATACAATTCTATATCTTCCTGGATGTATTACTCATCGTTTTCCTAAGTGTGTATAATATACCTTGTTAAATCTGCTACAATTCTTTAATACCAGTAACTAATAACACTTAATAATGAAGTAACTTCATTAGAAAAATTATTTATAAATTTTGATTCGGTAAATTTTAGTATGTTAGCTGTTATTTTAGAAAGATAAAAACTAAATTGTTACCATTAAAGAATTACGTAGTAAAATTAGTATTAAATATATGCTACAAAACCAGTAGTATGTTTATACACACCACGAATTTATTTTTGTTAAAAATATTTGATTCAAAATTAAAATATTAGCTTCAATCGAAACTGAAAGTAAAATTGAAAGTAGTATTGAATTAAATTGTATTTTAACATATCATCATTGATTTATTACTCCTACTTTTCAATTCTTTCTATTAGCTCACAATCTCCCTATATATATCTTTTTCAAATTTTCAATCGTTCATAAAATACTTTTTATTCATCCGCTCAAGTTCAAATACATTTTTTTAATATGAAGTGGATGACACTTGATCTTAATACAATTTTATCAAATATTAACTCAGTAATTAAATTTAATTAATTAATTTTAGTTTTTTTAGATTTAAGTTGCATATATCTAACAATAGATGGCGCAGATAAACTAAAAAAATAAATGAAAATTATTTATGAAGGACGTTCTGCATTATAGTGAAAAAAATTAGGAATTGACATTAAATTTTTTTTTTATAATACTTGTTCTCTAATGTATGTACAATATACACTAGAAAAAAAAGGAGGTCAAATTTGCCAGACCAGAATTTCAAATTTGCCAATACCAGATCGAATTTGCTATAATTCTTAATACCAGTAACTAATAATCCTTAATAATAAAGTGACTCCGTTAGAAAAAAATATTTAATAACTTTTATTTGGTAAATATAATAATTTTAGTGTAAAAGCTACTATTTTAATAAGATCAAACTAAATTGTAAGTGTTAGAGAATTAATTGGAATCCTATTTGTTGTACTTTATTGTAAAAAAATATGCTGCAAAACCCAGCAGTATTTTTATGCATACTACGAATTTATTTTTGTTAAAAATATTTGATTAAAAATGAAAATATTATCCTAAAACTGAAGTAAACTGAAACTGAAAGTAAAACGAATTATTGAATTAAGTTAAACATTTTCATACCATCAAGGTAGAAATATTTGATAAAGGGAAAGAAATCATATTGGAAATCCTATTAATAAACACTACATTCTCTTCATTTAAATTGATTTTCAACTTCCGTGACACTTGAAGTGAGTGACAGCCAGAAACAAAGTTCAGAAGATCTGTCACAGCTGCTTATTTCTTGCGAGTAATTCAACCTTCCTTCATTTCCGTTGAAGGTTCGAGTCATCTTTTCTCCGAAATTTCTCTAACAAAAAGTGGTGAATCCCGACAAACTTAACCGCTAGCATTCACATGGCCCCAAGAGATAAAGAAGACAAGTGTTTCGGTTTTATTAAAGGACAGATATTAAATCTCCGGAGTGATAGCCTGGTACGTTAAGTTCTGCTGCAAGAGTTTTGTGTCTGAATGTGTAGTTTTTAATATTCTTCCATTTCGGTATTAAATGTGGCGTTTCAGGAATTTTCCACTTTTACTTGATACTTTTTTTTTTATATTTGGACAGATTTAATTTTGAGTTTTGCAATATTTTTTTCAAATATTTTTATTATTTTATTTTGGTTAAACGCATTATTCTTTTCACAGAATTTTAAATTTTATGAAAATGGCAGACTCAATTTAGGGCATATTAGCTAGACTATAATGGAAAGAAGGCTTAATTCTGAGGGTGATATTTTAGCTACAGTAATTGATTTATGAATTTATAGAATCAATAGGGTCATACAGAGTAGTTATTTTTTAAATATAATTTAAAAAAATTCAATAGGCAATTCTGTATGTAATTTTAAAATTTATGAAAATATCCCAAATAAATAAATAAATAAAATATAAGCATTTTATTTATTTATTTTTATAAGCAATTTATTACTTTTACATTTGTATAAAATTTTTCAAATAATAGGCATTCATTGTTATTGTAATCTAACTCTGATTCCCCAAATATATACAAGATGACTCTATATAATATAACATGACTCCATGACTCTATATAATATAACATGACTCCATGACTTTATATAATATAACATGACTCCATTATATAATATAACATGAATCCATGGTAGGACATACTAGTTAGGGTATAATAGAGAGAAGGCTTAATGCTGCTGATGTTAGCTACAGTAATTGATTTATAAGCGTATAGAATCAATAGATTATACAGAATGTTTCTGGATTATGCAGAGTAGTTATTGATTAAACCCACTATTATTGTCACAAAATTTTAAAATTTGTAAAAAAAAATAAATAATGAAATATATAAAAATAAACGCATTTTATTTTTAATAAATAATTTAATATTTTTTACTTTTTTTTTTTAAATTTTCAAATAATACTTATTCATCGTCATTGTAACGTAACTCTGATTCCACAAACATATATACTACCCGTTCATGACTCAGTGGCTTGACATATTAGCTAGAGTATAATAGAAAGTAGGCTTTAATTTTTGACATTGATGACATTATCTACAGTAATTGATATATAAGTGTACAGGATCAATAGGGTTATACAGAGTTTTTCTTGATTGCCTAAAAGAATTCAATAAGATACGTAAATGCTTGGAAAATTCTGAAAAGGGATTATTTATTTTCTCTTTCTAATAAAAATGGGTATATTAGAAGCGGCAAATTGTTTCTTAGATAATATAATAAATAGAGATAATTATAATTGAATCATGATTCGATAGTGGCAACTAAAGACGTGTAGACCCAATAGAATTGCACAGAGAGTCTCATTTGCGCAGTATAACATGCATATGTATAGGGGTAGATCTGTCAAAAATCTTTATTCTTTTTCTAAAGACGTAGGAAGTGGTATAATTGACACAAAAATGCTAAACTGCATATCTGCTACAATATCAAGTGATGTATAATAAATAATTCTAGTTTTATTTAATGAATTCGGATAAATCCATAACTAGATTGATTATTATTGATAAATAGGGACAACATTGACCATTGATTTTATAAGTAGGGATTATTTGAACATGCATCATATACTTTTGGATTACATTATTATAAATAATGTTCAATATTAATCACTGCATTTTTAAATATAGTGATCAAAAAATGAATTAATGAATTAAAACAATTGTGATAATTTTTTAAATTATTAATGAAATAAAAATGATTAAAAATGAATTAATTTTAACAATAGAATCAAATTTAATAATAGAATTAAATGATTAAAAATAATTAAAAATACATAATATTATTTAAAAGCTATGAATGTCCACTAATTCCGGAAAAACGTACCATGTTAAACTAATTAAGACAATTTAATCTGAAGACGTTTATGATTTTTTTAATAAATAATTACAAGCTCCATTAAATATAAAAATTCTTTGATCAAATTTTACATCTTAAATATTATGGTAACAAGTGATGTGTAATAAATAGTTTTAGTCCATTATAACTAAATAATATGGCTTATCAGTTTTAATTGAACCCATCAGAAAATAATGAAAATAGAAAAATCGATTAGACTTACAAAAATAGGGAAACAAAAGAAAAGAGTTCGGAAAATCAATAACTCCTATAATTAACACCAAAAGTCTATAAAAACCAATTTCACGGTACGTAGCCATGCTTTTCAGTGCCAGGTTTTTAAGAGCTGGACTCAATGAGATGCTTTCATTCAAGAAATCTTTCCGGTAAAACATTTTATGCTAAAGTAAAATACGATATTAGCTTTATAATGCACGATAAAAAATTAATGTGCTCATATACTTTTACAACTAATTAGATTTTTGTTTCAGTACATTAATAATTTGGTAAGGTTATTTTGTACTTAAGAATAAATTTCAATGTGCATTGAAAAAAGCAATACTTATGTCATAATGACGAAGTACAAGCGGTAAATTTCAATGCATTTCAATGCATTCAATGCTTTCAGTGCCAGGTTTTTAAGAGCTGGACTCAATGAGATAATATTCAAGAAATCTTCCGGGTAAAACATTTTATGCTAAGTAAAATACGATATTAGTTTTATAATACACATAAAAATTAATGTGCTCATATACTTTTACAACTAATTAGATTTTGTTTCGGTACACATTAATAATTTGGTAGGTTATTTTGTACTTAAAGAATAAATTTCAATGTGCATTGAAAAAGTAATGTCTTATGTCATAATGACAAAGTGTAAGAGTGAAATTTTAATGCAAAAACACATTTTTCTTATTTTTCTTACACATTTTTTATAATACTTTGAAAATTATTGGATATTATGGCTGTTATTTAAAAATAAAGGATTTTTTTGAATGAATTATTTTTTTACATGAATTTTGGAGGAATTTTTTTGCAATGAATAAAAACATCAAATTTGCTGATATTTTAGATAAATGATCTACAATATTCATGGTATTATCTTAATAAAATACTAATGTGTAATTTCGTTTTAATACACATTAATAATTTGAAGGTTATTTTTGTACTTAAAAATAAATTTCAATGTGTATTGAAAAAAAGTAATGCCATAATGACAAAAGTACAAGCGTGAAATTTCAATTAAATATATTTTTTATAGTATAATAGTTGCATGTTATTGGGTATTATTTAAATGGCAATTATTTAAAAAAGAAGAAATTTTGTTTATGCAGTTAAATAAATAAAAACATCAAGATATCATAGATAAATAACATCAGATATTTTAGATAAATAATTCATGAATAATAAATAATTCACTAATAATTCCTATATTCGTGGTATTATCTCACCAAATTATTAACGCTTAATTTCGTTTTAATACACATTAATAGTTTGGCAAGGTTATTTTGTACCTAAAAATACATTTCAGTGTATTTTGGAAAATTGATGTCGTCATAATGATGAATTATAAGCGTGAAATTTCAGTGTAAAAACTTATTTTTTACAGTATAATACTTTAGAAAGTAATTGGTTATTATTTAAAATGGCTATCATTTAAAATTTAAGAAATTTTTCTGCAATTAAATAAATAAAAACATCAAATTTGCAGATATTTTACATAAATGATCCATACAATATTCATATTATCTTTTACCAAATTAGTAATGTGTATTTTCGTTTTAATACACATTAATAATTTCAGTAAGGTTATTTTGTACTTAAAAATAAATTTCAATGTGTATTGAAAAAAGTAATGTCTTATGTCATAATGACGAAGTATAAGCGTGCAATTTCAATGTTTAAAACTTACAAACTTAAACTTTCAAAACTTATTTTTTACAGTATAATATTTGAAAGTTATTGGGCATTATTTAAAATGGCTAATATTTAAAAATAATGTAATTTTTTTCGGAAGTTAAATAAATAAAAACATAAAATTTGCTGATATTTTAAATGGAATGATCCATACAATAGTCATAGTATTATTGCAAATTGAATATAAAATATTAAATGATTTAATAATATTTATAGCATTAATAATTATCATTATTATTGTTATATCAGATCTTAAAAAATATTTTAATAATTAAATATTTTTCAATTTTAATATTTTTGTTAGATGATTTTTGAAAGATCCTATTTTGAAATCACTTTTGGATTTTTAATAATCATTTTATATAGAAGCTTTTGTTTTATAAGGAACTTGTATTTCTTAAGTATTTTAATTATTATATAAATTAGTATTGTTAGAAATAATTTTAATATGCTTTTTGCATATAATAGAATTTCAGATTAATTAATTATGCGCTCATTAATAAGAGTTATTGATAAACGATAAATCAATGACTATTTATAAATTTTAATTTAAGCCAGTTTGTCATTACAAAGCTAACATTCTCTATTATTTTATTGAATAAAGCTGACATAACGATTTATTTATTTATTAATTGCTCAAAGTTAAACACACCCCTCCAGCCGATAATTTATTGAAGAATATTCCTGTTTTAAGTTATCTCCACACTTTGATCGTGTTTCGTCTGTACTTTTTAACCGTAACTGTAAATATTTTAAAACAATGCAGTACACTTCGTTTATGGTAAGTTAATTAATAAGTAATTAATAATGCTTCAAACGTTTTAATATTTAATCTGAAAGTATTCCATCTATACAATATTTGATACTTAAAATTAAATGCATTTTATAAATAAGAATGATTGTTTTTTACTGCAATACTTTTTGGCCATAATTTTAATTTAATTTATAATTTTTCAAAATGACTCCTATTTGTTACGAAAATGGAAGCTTGAAATGAAGACTGCTGACTTTATTTGTACTACCAATAGTATTCATTCTGTGAAGGTTTCAATAAATAATCAGTATTTATATAAGATATAGTAAAAAAGTGCCTTCATCATTTAAAAAAGAAAACAAATCTAAACTCAAAAAATGTATTTTAATTAAGTAGATTTTTATCAATTTTTTAATGCTAGTTAATGAAACATTTATATAATGCAACAGTATGAAACAAATCAATATAAAGATTTTCATGATATCAATGATGCATCAGCCTGAAAAAACATTTCACCTTTTCATAGGGTTCACTCCGAAAACATCCCCAGAGAAATATTCATATATCTGACGAAAGCGACAGATCAAAAATCGACCTGAACCATTCGGTCGATAACGGGCCATTTCAGAAAAGATCTGGTAATACCAACTTCTCAACATAATCCACTTTGAAAGAGAAAGGAAAAGGAAAATGTGTGTAAGGTTTTAGAGCCGGTATTTCCACCCACAGCAATTCTTTTTGAAAAAACTTTCCATAAAGTGAACATTTCTCGAGACTTGTAGATTTACCCTTTCTAGCATTTGATACTGGTGCATTTTGAGGTTTAAAAGTAACTTTCACGCTCAATCTAAGCTTTTACATGTTTAAAGTGGAGGTATTTCGTTATGAAAAGAAACTCTGGAAAGCAATAGCAAAACATATTTATGAATACTGATATTTTTTTATGCAGCTGTGAATTTGGTGGATAAAATATGCATTTGTTCGATAAGTTATTTTATGCATAATAGACTAACTTACATAGGTGGTACGGATACCTAAATATTGTTTATACACATATACGCTATATATTTTTGTATAATACACTTATACATATATGTATATATATATATATATATATATAAATATAAGTATATATATATATATATATATATATATATATATATATATATATATATATATATATATATATATTATACATGTGTATAAATATTATATATATATATATATATATATATAAATATAAGTATATATATATAATATATATTTATACATGTGTATAAATATTATATGTGACAATATTGTAACGGTTCTCAGCCTGTATTAGGCTTACAACATGTTCAAGAAGGGGACCACTTTCGGGTTCATGGGAACATTATTCTCAAGTACATATCACTCCAAGAAATTAGATTTTCAGAGTTCTCGAATCTACGACGAATCTCGTGCACAAATCTACGGCAGAACTTAATTATCACACGCCGCGGTATACGAAAACCACAAGGGCTCACTTTGTAAACAGGCGAAATCTTTGTCCTGTTAAGTAACTTCACAGAAAATAGACAAAAAGTGAAAAAATCACTTCTTGTCGACATGTTCCAGAACTCTCTTTTTTTCTTCTGCAAAAGCCTCCCTTTCAGAAAATATATCCAGAGAGCGGGCAACTTTCCTCACTTCTCATTGAATTCGACACTTGTCAAACCATGGTCTATCTCAATCATGATGCGACAGCGTACATATTCCATCTGTAATTGTTTCGACCTGTGAAGCTCAAACAGACAATTGCTGTTTTCATGAGGTCTTTTTATGACACTGATTATTTGTTATCAGATGTGACTGATCGTTCTCATTAGTACCATACACCATATAAATATATACACGATACTGCTTATCTGCTGTCAAATATGAGTGCTAATATAGACTTGTTAAAGAATATACATTAATTTCCCCCTGGAACAGAAATGTTATATCTCTCCCGTGGGAAAAGGCTACAATATGAAGAGATTTGAATCTGTGGAAGTTTTTATTAATTACATCTCAATATCTCAATATTACAACAAAAGAAAAAAATGTAGATATTTACAAAAATATAAAAGGTGATGTATAATAAATTAAAAAAATTATGTTTCAAAAGACAAAATTTATACGAAAGAAGGAAGAAAAATAAATGTAAAATTGATGTAAAAGAGAGAAAACATTTACAATTACAAAAACATTTTTTTTTTTTACTCTTCACAAAAGTATTATATTTTAACGAAATAATTTTTTCAATTTTAATTTCCTTTTTAATTGTTTACGTAATACTTTCCTGAATTAATAACTTTGATATATTAATTCAAAGTGCATTTCTAAAATTGCCACTACATTATTATGTAATATATATCTATTTTTTTTTATTTATTGTATTTAGAATAAATTTGTTTTTAAGTAGCCATACGTGGATGGTATAAAAATCAATTTTTAATAAATTATATGTAAAATATTTTCTTCACTATGAAATAAGATACATATATTGTTATTTTTTAATATTCTCAAAATAATTGTCTATTTTGTAAAAGACAATGCCATCAATCCATTCTTGAAATTTAACAAAACATTAATTTAAAATCATAATTCATTCAAATTTACCTATGCTGGTCTGGAATGATGATTTGAATAATATATCCTAAAAAAATTGCAACACTAAATATAAATGTAAAAAATAAACTTTATTTATTCCAAATATTCCTTTTTGTAAATATATAATCCATATGTCATTTTATTTGCATATTATTTACATATATAAATTTTATTTTATTTACATACGAACATTTTCAATTTATATATTTACATTTAATCTTATCCTCTCTATGCTTTTAAATTAAAAATGTAAAAAAAAGAAATGGATGAATTAGATTTTCAATCTTTCCATGCTTTAATGTTTTTCAAAAATTTTTATTTATCATGCCCATTTCGTATGACTTTCGAATAGTTAGAAAACATATTTTAAGTGCTGTGAAAAATAATATACAAATGTTGATGAAATATGTCTTGCATTCAGAAAATAGTTTAAAAGTATTTCGACTTTGATAAAAATCATTTAAGTTTCTGGTAGCAAGTAAATACAAGCAATTGGTATACAAGTAAAAGATCGATACTATAAGCACACATACAACAACTTTTAAAGAAATAGTTGATAAGCCTCAGTTTATTTTGCCTTCAATGATTTCAAAAAATACATTTTCTCTTACGAAAAAATGTTTAACTCTAAAGTTTTCTTATTTATTTATTTCTTTTATTTCAGTCTATGAAATATCTTTTAAATAACTTTTGGTATATGAATAAATTTTATCAATACATTTTTTTTTAAACTTTTTTAATATTACTTCCATGAACATTCAGGCAAGATAAAGAAAACATAATATGATTGGAAATCAATTGCAGAAACCACCACAAAAGTAGGTTATGCTTCAATAATAGGGTTCCTCAGAATGTGGATATGCATATCAGGCGAAAGCCAAGAAATCAACGAAACGAGTTTGAAGCTAAAGAATTGGATAAAAATATTTTGCTGCTATTATTAAATAGAAAATAAGGTTTATAAATGATATCTCTCTTCCACTTTTGTCAAGAAGTTTTCTTTAATCCGGAATATCATATTTTATATCAATAACTAAAAACTAAGTCTTTTTACAAAAAGAAACAAAAAATATTACTGGCTTAGATGGATTTGTTTTCTTCAAGTTATCTGAAAAAAATAAAATGTAATTCCTTTGTTGAATAAAATGAAACCATTACAAAACTTATATAAAACCTATATTTAGGATATTTTAAAGAATTTTAATATGCACTTATTAAGTAAGACAAAATCATATGTATTAAAAAATTATAACGATGTCTCAACAATTGTCAAAAACCTTAAAATACTTAGGTCTGATAATAAGCGCATTAATTTAAGAATATGAATTTATCATTCACCAATGAAAATTAGGATATTTAACAAAAATAGCGAAAATGTCAATGGATAAAAGTCTACGATCAAGGAAACAATGCATACAGATAGATTTATGGAATATCGATAACAGTTATTCTTATGCACAAAAAACAATAAATGATTAAAATTTATGAAGAATTGGTAGATTTCAATATAAGCAAACAAATAATTAATCATTTGGTCCTCATATAGTTCTCATACAAGCTGATATCCAATTTGGCATTGACTTGGAGGAGGTCCTCATACGGAATTTCATGTCAAAATCTCTTCAATTGTTAGCTGTCAGTTGTCCATTCTCTGGGTGGTCATGTTATCATTATGTCCAAACTCCCAAGAAAAGTATTGATATATTCAGAGCGAAAAAAATCATGCTCGAATAGATATTATGCTCAAGAATTGAAATTTCTTTTATTTTTGCACCATCCGGACGCTCAGTTGCAAATATTGGAACTCCAGAGGCTCCATTCTTTAATTTGCCACAAAAACATAATAAATTGCATGCTTGATCAAAAGTTAATTAAATGAATTTTTTTAATGAAACTTAATATTAATATTTTAATATTACGTTTTTCTTCCTCATAATATGCATCAAGCAGCATTTATAGTCTAATAATATTTTTATAGTTACTTTGTATAACTGCAGCGGCGAGCAGTCATATAAGGTAACTATAAAAGGCTCGTGTAATAAGATTTGTTTGTATTATGGTACCATTACCAAAAATTATTTCATCGTTTTATTTATTAAAATATCATCTTTGAAAGACAAATATATATTTAATACATAATTATTTAAATTTTGACAAAGTATATAATATATGATTAAAATTCGAAGTAAGTTAATTGAATTTACATTTTTAAATTGTAATAATTTTAATTTGCAATGCATTTTCTTTTCAACTCATAAATATTTTCTTTATTCTTCAATTTGACTAACTAATATACAAATATCACACATCATAAAAAAAATGCCTAAATAAATTTAAATCTTATAATTTTTTTTTAGTTACATTTTTTACTAACAAGAACGTAAGAGGATTTTCAGTTTAACACTGGAGTTGTATATATATATAATTTAAAGTAAAATACGTGTAATCACTATTTAACAATAATAATATCGATGCATAATGTCAGTATTAAATGAAACCATAATAAATAATGATTTTTATTCTCATTTTATAATTCTATATTTTAAAAGTTTGATACCAATTTATGCAGTTTTTAAATTAAATATTTTTTTAAATAATCTTTCACAATATATAGGAATAGCTTTGCTTCAAATGATTATGCATTTCTAAGAAAATATAATTCGACAATATATTTAAAACAAGATGACATGATATTCATGAAGTATATTGAAAAATATATTTGAGAGTAAAATTGAAAGATGCTCATTCTAATAATCTTTTTAAATGCTACAAAATAAATTTTCCATTAACAATTTCCATTATGCAAAACTAATACTAAATTAAAATAATGATTCTAAATAAAACCTTTTTTTAAATTTAGGGAATTTATTAACATCATAATAAAAGCTTTGCATGATGGATATTTCTCAAATTAATTCCTTTATTTAAAAAATCGATAAATTTAATTTTGTATTTCAATGATTATTACTTTATTCCTTTTTTATTTTCATACAATGCTTAAATTTCTGAAAAATGTGATAACTTTTTTTTCATAAAATAATTAGCTAATTATTATTATTTCCGTTTATCTCCAACAAAATTTCGCTAACATTTTATAGATCTTTAGAAATCCTTTTAAAAATTCTTCGAAGAATGTTTTTCGTGTGTTGCAAAAGTTTCTATCTTCAAAGAAAGCTTTTTATACACAATTATTAGGCTGCATGATACCTTTATTGAAGTTAAATTTTTCAAATTTATAACAAGAGATGTTTTTCAACAAGTATAAAATTGTTAAGAAGCTTTTATAAATATGATATTTTTATATAATAAAAATGTATTATAGGATAAAAAATATGAGAAACATGTCTGAAATTTTTAAGTTTAATAATAATGTTTCGTGATAAAGTTTATGATATTCTATAAAAAACTCCCTTAAATAATTCATTTTTATCGAAAAAAAAGAAATAATATACTCCCTTTCTTAGAAACTTTGTTGCATGCAATGTGTTTTATAATTATTAAAGTAATATTTTCTTTGTAGTGATGTAGAAAATATGAATTCACTATAATACTAACCATATTGCTAAGTTAATTTTAATGTAAGTTAATTTTGATATGTAATAATGCATTGCTTTAACATTTAAATTATTTAAAAATGACACTGAGCTAAAGTTTACAATTAACTGAAATGAAATATTTATCTTATTACATTTGTGATTATTCCTCAATTCAGTTATTCATGAAATTAATTCATTGAAAATTCAATTACAATTGAATTCATTCTAAATGTAGAAACGTAATTTTGCCTACACTACATTTGTTCACATAGTGCATATAATTTATATATAGTGCATGTATGTTATATTATTTACATTATTTTTATGTTATAGTGCATATATTTTATATTATTTATATTATTTTATATTATAGTGCACATATTTTTATCAAGAAACGATAGTAAAATTTTTAAAATGCAGAAGTAGACAAATAATTATTAACATAGTTTTTTTTTTTCTGTTTGACAATTATAAAAGATAAAAAAAAAAAACCCTCATATTAGATTTATATTGAACTTTGCAATACAGTATAGGGAATCGTTTAATAATTTTAATCATTTTTGTATTTCTAATAATAATATTCCCATTTTATATAGTAAAAAAATTGTGAAAAATTGAGAAAATGAAAATATAGCAGTGTAAAATATATTGAAAAATTGAGTGATAATGAAAAATAGATGTTTACTATAAATGCAAATAATTAAGAATATTATCTAATCAAAATGATATAACTGCAATATGACAATTCAAAAAGAGTTTTAAGATATATTAACTGAATGTGGTTAAGAGTTTTTGTTTCCATTTCTGATCTAAATCATTTTGACTGGATTAAAGAAAAGTTGAAAATTAATAATTAAAAGTATGAGAATATTGTTATGGAAGCAAAATTCTGATTTTTATAATTCTAGATTCAGGCAGTTAGTTTATTAAATTTGTATGCCTTTTTATTTGTTTTTTTTTTTTAATTTTGTATCTTGAATTTGTATCTTTTATTAACATGTAATTTGTATCTTGTATAAAGATACAGAGTTTTAAGTGTTAAGATAAGAGTTTTTAATCAGTATGTCTTTTTTTTTTTTTTTTTTTTTTAAATTTGTATATCTTTTAGATTTTATAATGTAAATAAATTTGAAAAATACTGGTGAATATGGGATAGTTTGTAAATTTTACATAAATTTTATAAACTAATAATTACCTTTTTTTAGTTTGTACAGTTTTACAAAATTTTATTTAATGCTTTTAGTTGAAAAAATCAATGCATTAAAAAATCGAAGTTTACAACTCAAATCTAATCATTTCGTTTCCTTTTATAACATTTATCTAATTATTATCATTTTAACATTACCATTCATTATATCACTTTAACATTTTTAGAAATGAAATTTATTAAATTATGCTACAAAAATAAGAGTTACACAAAATAAAAAAAAAAATATGATTTCATTTGGTTTTTATTTAAATTACTTAAAAACATAAATCTAATAGGTTTTACACTTTCAACTACACGTAGTAATATATAAATATTGCATCACTTAATTATTATATATGCATTATAACGTATTTAAAAATGTATATTTCCTTAAAATTATTTGATACATTTTAGTGAAACTGTGTTTTCTTTTGCTAAATATAATTTCGATTTTTTTATTTGATTGTATTTGCTAAGCTGTATCATTTATCTTTCTTCTTAATATAATTTGTTTTTTCTTTCAAAATTTGTCACATTCAGGTTTCATTAATAATCTGTTAAACTATTATTCTAAATTGCTTTCATTTCCTTTTTTTAATTATTAACATCTTCTAACCATTTTTGTGAAGAAGGAATGCTTAAAAATTAATTACATTTTATAAATGTAAATAAAGTATATAAATTTATGAGTACATATATTTTGGTAAAAAAAATTAATTATATTTTTCGTCACACTGTTCTTGCCATCTTTTTAACTAAATCATTCTTATTTAATATGCGCAATGTTTTTAATTTGTCAACAACAACAGATTAGCACTTACTGCCATCATTAGCAGTTGGATTATCAATTGTTATTATAAGAATAAGATTTAATGTATGCTTATATTTTAGAATCATGACTATGAAAATATTATTTTAGATCAAAATTAAATTAAAAGTTTTTGCATTTTTAAATACATTTTAGATACAAAGTTTCATTTCAAAAGCCACTTTTGTAAATGCGTTATATTTTTGACATATTTCTTGAAAATAATTCGATACATTTTATAATAGCTGAATAAGTTAAGAATCATAAGAAACTTTGAGTAATAATATTATTGTTATAAATCAAAATAAAATTAAAAGTTATTGCATTTTTTCTAAATCTTAGATGCAAAGATACATTTCAAAAGTCATTTTTGTAAATGTGTTTTATTTTTGACATATTTTCTTGAAAATAATTTGATGCATTTTATTATAGCTGAATAAGTTAATAATCATAAATTACTTTGAGTGATAATATTATTTTTATACATCAAAATTAAATTAAAATTTGTGCATTTTTTTATCTAAACCTTAAATTTAAGTTGTTGATAATATATTGAGTTGATAATATATATTTGTTATACATCAAAATTAAATTAAAAGCTATTGCATTTTTTTATTTAAATCAAAAATTAAATTAAGAGTTATTGCATTTTTATAAAAATCTTAAATGTAAAGATACATTGGAAAAGTAATTTTTTAAATTCGTTATATTTTGGACATATTTCTTGAAAATATTTGATGCATTTTTATAATAGTTGAATACGTTAAGAATCATAAATTACTTTGATATAATATTATATCATTCTTATACGTCAAAGCTAATAATATTATTATAATATATAGTTATATATCAAATGTAAATTAAAAGTTAGTGAATTTTTTTATCTAAATCTTAAATATAAAGATACATTGAGTTGATAATATTATACATCAAAATTAAATTAAAAGTTATTGATTTTTTTATCTAAATCAAAATTAAATTAAAAGTTATTGTATTTTTTTATCTAAATCATAAATGTAAAGATGCATTGCAAAAGTCATTTTTGTAAATGCATTGAATTTTTGACATATTTTCTTGAAAATAATTTGATACATTTTATAGTAGCTGAATAATTTAAGAGACATAAATAACTTTGAGTGCAGAATCAAAAAAAAAAAAAAAAAAAAATGCAAGGCTTGCATGAATTTAAAAATTATTTTCTAAGATAAAAAACCGAAATTACAAGAATAGTTGCTTATTTAGTTCTGGATTATTTACAGTTACGATAAATTTGCTATTACCTGCTTATATTTTACTACGAGATATGCTTGTAAACCTTCATTTGGGCATTTATAGCAACATAATAGATGTCATTAACGAACTAGAGTGTTTTAGACCTAAACAATTCATACTGAAATCAGATAATAACCAAAGTACAAACTCTGATTTATGTACCCAACACGCAAATTAAGAAAACATATTTTCGCGTGATTTCGTGAGTATATTTCCCGGCGATATTCGTGAAGTTTACTTCTGGTATACATATTTCCAGCAGAACTTTCTTTCGTCTTTTGCCATGAAAATACGAATAAAACAAGAAAAAAAAAGACGGAGAACAAAAGAGAGGAATGTATTCGAAAGCTTTAATTTTGGGGAAAGACGTGGAGGGAAGAGAACTTATACTGGGTAAAAAAAAGTTGACTAGGACAGTAAAAATGGAATGCCACGCACGCTAAGACAATATTTCAACAGACTTCTTGAAGTTGGAAGATATGAGATAAAGGAGATGGAAAACACAGAAAGAAAAAAAAATACTGATATAAGCTAAGAATAAGTAATGACTCAGTGGAGTTATTCGATGAAATAGCGTGTTTGTACACAGGTTGGGGGTCGTATACAAAAGTACAATGAAAAGAAATCTAAAAAAAATAACAGAATAATAAAAGAAAATAATAAACTGATTATATTTTTGGTAAATAAATATGTTTTTATTTTTAAAATATCATAAAAATATTGTTTAAGTTATTCGTTATTTTAAATTTAGGATGATAAACAATTTTCAGGGGGCAATGACTTTTTCGAAGACTTTGCTACTGGTATTTCCTACTTTTATGCATTTCAGACATTTTCTGGTATTATTAGACTATTTGGTTAATTACATGCCTAATAAAATATTACAAAAATAAATAACTTAATAATTATTAACTTAATAAACTTATTTAATTTTTAATTAAATAATTTTTATATGATAAGCGATAATATACGATAAGCCTATTTTATGATAAATATATTTTACATATTTGTCAGGATTTTCAAAGTAATAAACACAAAAATTTTGAATTGCAGGTTTGAAAATTCTAATGAAAATATTATGCTTTGAACATCATAAAAATTATATTGCCTTTTTTGTAAAATAGTTTATAATTTAAAAAACGAAAAATAATAATAATAATAATAATAATGAATAAATAAATAAAAATAAATGAATAAAATAAATTGAAATAAAAGTAAATTTTAAAAAGTAATTTTTTTTTAAATTAAAAATTTAAGAAAGTAGTTTTCAGACATATGAAAACTAAATAAATAAATAAGTATTTAAAAAAAAAAAAAAACTGTAAAGTTGTTCGATCGTAATTATAATTTATGTATATGACAGTACGAGAGTAACAATATGACAGTATTTATGTCTGTGACAGTATATATGTGATTAAATTAATCAAATGCGGATTAATTTTCAAACTTTATCGAAGAATCATGCCTAATATAGCATAATATTTCAAGAATTTTATATAAACTTTGTGCACTCTTAATAGATATTTAATGTATCTGATGTACATACTTATAATATTTGTCATATAAATAAATAATGTGTCTGATAAAATAAATAAAGAAATCAACATTCATGAAATATATTGTTAAAAATTAATAAAACATATTATTAACATAAAATATCATATGAAAAATATTAAAATTAAAAAAGGACATATTAAAATATTTTATTAATTTAAAAAGATGCAGGCATTTTAAAGCATGCAAGATATCAATGAATCTCAATTAATAAGCATACATATTTCATTTCAACGTAATATTAAATTTTAAAAATAAGAAAACAGATTAAAAAAAAAGATTCTCAAACATAAAAAAAGAATAATTTAAAAATAAACTTCGTTGACATTTTACTCTTATAATTTTTATCATACAGTTATCTGATAAAATAAATGAAGAATTCAACATTAATAAAATATATTGTTAAAAAAATTCTATAAAACATATTATTAATATAAAATATAATATGAAAACAATTAAAAATAAAATGACATATTAAAAGTATTTGATTAATTTAAGAAGATGTAAGATATCAATGAATCTCAATTACTAAACACACATAATTCATTTCATCGTAAAATTAAATTTGCAAAAAGAAAAAAAGAACTAAGATAAAAAAAGTTTCGCAAAGATAAAAAAATATTTAAAAAATAAACTTTGTTGGCATTTTACTTATAATGGATATTATATAATATCTATTATAAGTAACAATATATATCTTATCACAAAATAAAGTTACGAATTTGTACTAAGCGAAAAAAAATATCTCTGAAAAATGAGAAGAATTATCTGAAGCATTTATATTTTCCAATATAAATAAGATTTATGTTTATTAATCAAAAATGTAGAAAAGATAACAGAAATACTTCAGAATTAACCAAATTAAAAATAACTGAGATAAAAATAAATGTTAATTTACATCGTACAGCAAGAGAAACCATTTCTACTCTATTTGTTATATTAAATCATTAACAACCATTTTATCTCAATAAGATAATTTAAAATAAGCACATATTACAATTTTATATCTAAAATGAACCTCACTAAATATTTCAAGACATTTAAAATCTTTTGATGTTTATTTAACCGAAATTATCACACATCAATTTTATATATTCCGTTACGAAGAACATTTTTCTTCTGTATTGAAAATTAACAGTTTTATGACAATGGATGTTTATTCCAATAAAAAAAAGTCGTTTAAAATTCTCACCCTCCAATAATATCCGGCCATTCCTCTACCTGAAATCCAGAAGTAATGAAAATCAATCTGGAAGTTGAGGAAGTTAACAAAAAGGAAAAGAGTTTTTGCATTCATATCCAATGCTTGATCGAACATTCCGTCTGAAAAGCGCGCCAAAAATTCCGTGGGGTTGATTTAGCATAGTCGATGGAACAAAAAAGAATTTATAATAAATGGATTCGGAATTATAATAACAGCTCATGTGTTTTCTTTGTTAACGTGTTCCATTCTATCTGCGGAATAATTCAAACTTCACTGGATGCATACATTTGTGATAAAGAACATTTCTTTTAAAAAAATCTATTTGAGGAATGTGATTTTATACAATATAAATTTATTGTCCGCATTAACTATGGTATTCAACATTTATTCTTAACATCGCCCGGATTGAAGAATGAATAATGAGTTAAACTTCTATTGTTATTGAATCAGATATAATACATTAATTTTATTAAAATATATAAGCAATTTTTTTTGAATCTGTGTTCATAGACATAATATTATTTGATTTTTTTTTTGCATAAATAATATTGTAATATTATATATAATTGTTTTAGGTCATATTGCACATCAAATTCATGCATTTAAATTTATTTATAAATAATATAAATCTTAAAATTAAAAAAAAACGTAAAATGAATTGATGGTAATGTGATATTCCAAATGATAAAGATGAAATAAATTTAAGATCAAACAAAAAGCAATAATTCATAATATTATAAATTTTAAAATCTATTTTAACTCAAAGCATTACGTATATTAGAACCAACTAATATAAATAAATATTTGATAATTGAACGCCTATTCAAAAAATTGTAAAATGGTTGTAAAATTCCAGGTCAAATCAAATTTTATATAATGAAATGATAATATTTAAGCAAATAAAAATTAATTAAGCAGAATTTTATTTAAAAATTGTTATATTAAGATAATAAAGCAGCTTTTTTAACTAATGATAAAATGGTGTTTTATACTTAAAAAATTATGATAACAATCTAAACAATATTTAATAATTATTTTTATATTATTTACACAATATTTCTTAAAAGTTTTCTATAGTTATAATTTATACAAAATTTCTTAATAATAGTTTCTACAGTAAATAAAATTAACTAATCATAGAAAAATTACTATGAAATTTTATGAAAATTATAATTAAACAAAATATTGTAAAAATTATTATTAAGAAAATTTTAATTAATTATGTTTATACATATTACTATTAAGTTTAGGCGATAATCAACTTTAAATATGAAAAGAAACATTTATAGTAAACTGAAATCTTTATTTAAAATATATTTTTATAAAAAAATAAATTTTATTTAGCCTTTTTTTTCCAAGTTATCTGTATTTTTAATAATAATGAATATTCAAGATAATAAGCTTAGACAATAACAATATTTTAAACAAAATTTCATTAAGTTATACAGCAGAAAAAAAGACTAATCTTTTCAGAAATATACTATATAAATTTGTGGAGAAAAAGCACATAATTTAAACAAACATGGCTGCTAGCATCAATTTGTTTACAAAGCATTAATTACTAACATCGCCAGGAATTTTTTTTTTATGTTTTTATTAGTAGATTAATGAGCTTTATAAACCTGATGACGCAAATTTTAAAGCATAAGGCTTTGTAAAAAAATAATAGTAGAATTAACGTTTATTGTTGAAACGATTTCCAATTATTTAACAAGTATTAATTTATTACATTTTAATTAGTTAAGCAATTATTAATTTATGTTTTTAATTATAGATTTTTAAGTTTACTTACTTAGGTACTATATTTTTCCTAGAACAGATCACTTGTAAAGTTTGGTTTTTACCTTAAATCAAGGTTTACAAACTGTTTCATTTGCCCTTGTATTGGCTATATTCTTGAATATATATATATATATATATATATATACTACTTTACTAGAGTTAACTGAAATTGCATCAATGCTGCAATTCACCAACAGGATAACACTTGCCGCCAACTTAAATGCCATATTTTATTATTATTATATTTAGTTTTAGCCATTTGCTGCTTTCATCATTGCAGTTTTGGTTCCTTCTAAAACGACCATCAGCAGCTTTTCTTCAGAATTATTAAATGTAGTTTTGCTCAATGATAGCAAATTCAATATTAAATACAGCTTATTTGATGGCAAAAGAAATCCTTCCTATAGAGTTTATTCCATAAGCTAATATAGAATTTTCCTCACAGGAATTACTAACTTTTATAGAAGAATAGAAATTCTTGTAGTAGTCAGTTTTGGCACTTTAATCAATCATGAACACAATCTATATTTTGGGCTCTATTGTTTCCAAAGTCTGTCAGAAAAGCAATTTGGGCTTGAAAGTTCAATAAATACAGTTGAAAGAATTAAATTTCTGATTCAAAAAATTAGTTACTAGAGATAGTTATTGTTTTCTCTTCGTTAACTAATAGGAAAGATTTGAAATTGGATGAACTAGCAGATACTAGCAACAATTCAATCACGATTGTTCTCCACATATTTTGAGAAGTCATTTCCAAAAAACTGTCACTTACGCTTTAAAATTTCCTCTTACACATTATAATTATATAAAATTTATATTAAATTAATAATTATATTATATTTACAAGGTGAAAATAATAACTAAGTAATATAGAAAAAAGGAGAAGTTCAGAACAAAAACATTAAATACATTGTAATCATTCACTTGAAATAGAATATTGTCGCTAAATTTTTAAAAGAGAAACAGAAGGTAGACAGCTAAGACAGCTAAATACAATTTTAATATCACCGAAAACTCATTAATTTTTTGTAATAATTTATTTAAGCATAAAGTCTACTTTCATCAATACCTTCCAAAAACAGCAAATGTAAACAAACATTATCACTTACGAAAAGCAATCTCTATTTTTAAAATTCTAATTATGTAATATTAAAATATATCTGACACCATATCTATATAAAATAGAAGATAAATTCAAACCGGGATGAAAAAGTAAAAGATACAGCTTTAATATTGTCTTCAAATGTAAAAAAAAAAATTATATTTTAAACGAAATTGACTTTTAAATGTGTATAGTTGCCTTAAAACTAACAAACATATTTTATGAAATTAGGTAGTGTTATGTAAAAAACCTTTTAATTTATAGCATTTAATCAGAAACAATTATCACAAATTAAAATGATAAATATTTTTTATATGCATATTAATTAAATTAATTAAATATTTCTATTAATCAAGTTCTTTATTTCACCAAAAATAATTTAAAGTGGAAACTTTTTTTATATTATTGATTAAAAACTACTAAAATTCAGCAATTTCTAAACTTGAAAAAGTAATTCAGATTATAATTGTGAAATGATGAAAACAAATAAAAAACTCATTATATAATTATAAAATTTAATTAGCAAGTGATAAAAAATTTTAGTTTATAAAAAAAAAATACGTCATTTCCTTCTCTGTCCTTTGCATGCATATTACTTCATTAAGTCCACTAAATATTTTAAATGGTTGCTAAGGTTGAATATAGTATATTTTCATTTTTAATACCATTATTTTTTTGTAAAAGTGTAGCTGTGGTATCAATTACTTTTTTATTTTTTTTACTTTATCATTTGATTACTTTTTCTTTCTTTACACTAAGCGATATTTTTTTTCCACCAGAATCACCTACAGGCTACAATTGATTTCTCATTTGCAAGAGTTGGGGGATGGTAAGTATATTTGGAGCTTACATTTAACTGTTAACGTTGTTTGTTCTGGTTTCCCTTTCATTAAAGCTGCTTATCCTAATTGGGTTTCTTTACAAAAGAATTCCGGGCAGAATTCCTCTAAATTTTTAATTAAGATTGTAGCCCCCCACATACACTGTACCACCCCCTTGTCATAAAAGAAGGGAGTTTCGATTTTTCTTCTTTCTACCTTTCCAGCTTCTGAACTTTAGATGGCACAATTGAATTGACCGTAATTGGAAAGCGGTTTTCCGAGATTTAATTGAAGGCGTTTTGTTTTTCTGCATAGTTACTAGGACTTTTTAAAAAGTAGACATGTTTCAGTTAAATTTAGATTGCTGCTCTTATCACAATAGCTCCTACCCATCTCCTGTTCATGGAGGTTAAGATTAATTTGATTTGCTTAATTTGAAATTGCTGAAAAGTGATCGACAGCAATTATTGCTTTTTTTTGTGTATTGCTCTTTGTTGAAGTCATCTTTTTCAAAGAGTTGTGCTGCATTAAACAGCTTAAATTAATCATTCATCGCAAAGTTATTTATTACCTCAACAAAATTTTCTCATATTGTTTTTCTTTGAATAATTATAATCCAATATATATTTCTATGTTGTCTTCATTTTCATGTAAATAACATACAGTAGTACAGTAGGTAAAAAAAGAATGTTGGCAATTGCCTTAATTTATTCATATTGACAAATAAATAGAATGTTATGCAATTTTAGCTGTCGTAATTAAATACAAGACATCTTAGATATCTAAAAAAATAGAAAAAAAATTTATTTTAATTTGCATCTTTCACAAACGAAAATTTGCATGTCAAAAAGTAATGGCAAAATTTTAACTGCTATGCAAATTTTGTTACATTGAAGTCACGTGTTTCGACTGATAAGAAACTCTACCGGTATAAAGTCTGCAAAACTACTCAAAAGTGTCTATGCATTATTTTGCGATTACTGCAGTAAAAATGACTTCGAAATCGAAGGAGTTGGACGTTAGTGTTAAAAACACGATTATTAGGCTCAGAAATGAAGGTTTAACTTATCGTTCTATAGGAGTGCAGTTCAATATAAGTTTATTTACTGTCAGAAGTGTTGTAAAAAAAGTTCAAGGAAACAGGATCAACGGAAAATAAGACTAGAAGTGGACGACCTCGAATATTTTCTACAAGAGAAGAACGTGTCATTATTAACAAGTTTAAGAAAAACCCTAAAATAAGTGTACCCCAGATAGCTAGAGATGTTGCTTTCACTTCGCAAAAGACTTTCAGCGTACAGACTGTACGAATGTTTTATAAGAGAGAAGTTATTATGGAGGGCAGCTAGAAAGAAACCATTCATCTCGAAATAAATAGGAGAAAGAGGTTAGATTTCGCAAAATCCACGTTGATTTATCTGAAGAGTTTTGGAACACAGTTATTTTTTCCGACGAATCAAAGTTTAACATTTTCGGCAGTGATGGACGACGATATGTGGGAGGGAGGCTGAATACTGAATGGAAAAGCAACATTTAACTGCTACTGTAAAACATGGTAAAGGCATAGTCTTTGTTTGGGGCTGTATGGCAGCTAATGGAATTGGCCACCTGCATTTTATTGATGGTATTATGACAGTACGTACATACATTGCGCCATAACTTAAAAATCAGTGCCCAAAATCTCGGCTTGGGAACACCATTTGTTTTTCAACAAGACAATGACCCCAATCATACAGTGAATCTTACCCGGTGAATGGCTACTCTACAATGCTCCTCGCCAATTAAAAACCCCACCTCAATCACCTGACATCAATCCAATTGGAAATTTATGGCACCTGCTGGATCTAGAAATCAAGAGACATAAAATTTCAAATAAAGACGACCTCAAACGATTACTCTTGCAAGAGTGGCACAAAATTCCCAACAGTACAACAAAGACCTTAGTTTCCTCTATGAGAAATAGATTACAAGCTGTTATAGATGCAGAAGGTATGCATACAAAGTACTAAACATATACTGATTTTTGTTTTCGCATATAATTTTGTCAATTTCATTATTTTGCCAATACTTTTTTTATCATGTAAATTTTGGATTTTCTCGTAGATTTTGACTAAAAAATATTTAAATCATAATTTCGTTATATTTGTTTGTCCTTTCTCCATCTGTATTCGCTATGTTAAAATAAAATTTGTAACCAAACTTTGTTAGCAAATATGATCATTTATAGGCATTTGCCAATACTTTTTTTATCCACTGTATTTTTAAATGTAAACTTATTTAAATGCTTAAATGCTATTACTCTTTGAAAAATCATATAATAATCAATCAACAAAATAAAAAATATAATAAAAAGCAAAAAATGAAAATATACCATATTTATCCTTAGTAACCATTCAAAACATTTAGTGGTCTGAATGAACTAATATGCATGCAAAAGTACAGAGAAGGAAATGACGAATTTTTTATAAACAAAATTGTTTTTCCACTTGCTAATTAAATTTTATAGTTATATAATGAGTTTTTTATTTGTTTTTATCATTTCACAATTATAATCTGAAATTCTTTTTTAAAGTTCAGAAATTGCTGGGTTTTAGTAGATTTTTCTTCTTTTCTACCTTCAGCTTCTCAACTTAGATGGCACAATTGAGTTGACCGTAATTGAAAAGCGGTTTTCCGAGATTTAATTGAAGGCGTTTTATTTTTCTGCATGGTTACTGGGCCTTTCCAAAGTAGACGTATCAAAGTTAAATTTAGACTGCTGTTCTTATCACAATGGCTCCTACCTATCCTCTGTTTATGCAGGTAGAGATTAATTTGATTTGCTTAATTTGAAATCGCGGAAAAAGTGATCGACAGCAATTATTGGCTTTTATATATTGCTCTTTGTTGAAGTCAATTTTTCAAAGGATTGTGCTGCAAATGTTGTCCTCACTTAAACACATGTTAGGTATCGCTACGGGCGGTTGCTTCGTATAAATGTGCTGAAATTATGACCATTTGTATATCACAGCACCTTCTTCTTGGTGTTTAAAATTTCACATTGGTTACATGTCGCCTTCCTGGTGTAGCAATTTTAATGACCAGTTTATTATGTAAAAAAACCTTTTAATTTATAAAATTTAATCAGTAACCATTGTCACAATTGAAAATTATAAATATTTTTTGATGCATATTAATTAAAATAATTAAATATTTCTATTTTTTCAAGTTCTTTTATTTCAGTAAAGATATTTTTAAGTGGAACCTTTTTTTTTTTATATTAATTGATAAAAAGAAATCTACTAAAACTCAGCAATTTCTAAACTTAAAAAAAAGTACTTTACATTATAATTGTGAAATGATGAAAACAAATAAAAAAATCTCATTATATAATTATAAAATTTAATTAGCAAGTGATAAAAAAATTTTAGTTTATAAAAAATACGTCATTTCCTTCTCTGTCCTTTTGCATGCATATTACTTCATTAAGTCCACTAAATATTTTAAATGGTTGCTAAGGTTGATTATAGTATATTTTCATTTTTAATACCATTATTTTTTTTTGTAAAAGTGTAGCTGTGGTATCAATTACTTTTATTTTTTACTTTATCATTTGATTACTTTTTTCTTTCTTTACACTAAGTGATATTTTTTTTTACCAGAATCACCTACAGGCTACAATTGATTTCTCATTTGCAAGAGTTGGGGATGGTAAGTATATTTGAGCTCACATTTAACTGTTAACGTTGTTTGTTCTGGTGTCCCTTTTCATTAAAGCTGCTTATCCTAATTGTTTTTCTTTACAAAGAATTCCCGCAGAATTCCTTTAAATTTTTAATTAAGATTGTAGCCTTCCTCCTCACATACACTGTACCACCCCCTTGTCATAAAAGAAGGGAGTTTCGATTTTTCTTCTTTCTACCTTTCTAGCTTCTGAACTTAAGATGGCACAATTGAATTGACCGTAATTGGAAAGCGGTTTTCCGAGATTTAATTGAAGGCGTTTTGTTTTTCTGCATGGTTACTGGGCCTTTTTAAAGTAGACGTGATTCAGTTAAATTTAGACTGCTGCTTTCTATCACAATAGCTGCGACCCATCTCCTGTGCATGCAGGTAAAGATTAATTCGATTTGCTTAATTTGAAATTGCGGAAAAGTTATCGACAGCAATTATCGCTTTTTTATGTATTGCTCTTTGTTGAAGTCATGGTTTTCAAAGAGTTGTGCTGCAAAGATTGTCCTCATTTAAACACAGTTTAGGCGCCTGCTTTGCCTGAATGTGCTGAAAAGCTAACCATTTGCATATCACAGCACATTCTTCATGTCGTTTAAATTTCACGTATGTAGCATGTCGCCTTCTTGTTGTAGCAATGATAATGGCCAGTAGTGTATTATATATATATAAAAACCTTTAATTTATAACCATTATCATAAATTAAAATTATAAATATTTTTATATGCATATTAATTAAATTAATTAAATATTTCTATTTTCCAAGTTTTTTATTTCAGCAAAAGAAATTTTTAAGTGGAAGTTTTTTTTTTATATTATTGAGTAAAAAAATCTACTAAAACGCGACAATCTCTATACTTAAAAGCAAATCAGATTATAATTGTGAAATGATAAAAATAAATAAAAAAAAACCCAATTATATAATCATAAAATTTAATTAACAAGTCAGAAAAATATTTTAAATGTATAAAAAAAATACGTCATTTTCTTCTATGTCCTTTTGAATGCATATTAGTTCATTAAGTCCACTAAATATTTTAAATGGATACCAAGGATAAATATGGTATATATTTTCATTTTTAATACCATTTTTTTATCAAGTTGTGATATCAATTAATTTTTAATTTTTTATTTTATGATTTGATTATTTTTCTTTTCTTTACACTAAGTGATATTTTTTTCTACCTGAATCGCCTACAGGCTACAATTGATTTCTCATTTGCAAGAGTTGGGGATGGTAAGTATATGTGGAGCTCACATTTAACTGTTAACGTTGTTTGTTCTGGTGTCCCTTTTCATTAAAGCTGCTTTTATCCTAATTGTTTTTACAAAAGAATTCCGGGCAGAATTCCTTTAAATTTTTAATTAAGATTGTAGCCCCCTTCCCTCACCTACACTGTACCCCCCTTGTCATAAAAGAAGGGAGTTTCGATTTTTCTTCTTTCTACCTTTCTTGCTTCTGAACTTTGGATGGCACAATTGAATTGACCGTAATTGGAAAGCGGTTTTCCGAGATTTAATTGAAGGCGTTTTGTTTTTCTGCATGGTTACTGGGCCTTTTAAAGTAGACGTGTTTCAGTTAAATTTAGATTGCTGCTCTTATCACAATAGCTCCTACCCATCTCCTGTTCATGGAGGTAAAGATTAATTCGATTTGCTTAATTTGAAATTGCGGAAAAGTGATCGACAGCAATTATTGCTTTTATGTATTGCTCTTTGTTAAAGTTTTCTTTTTCAAAGACTTGTGCTGTCTTAATTTGCTTAAATTAATCATTCATCACAAAGTCATTTATTACCTCAACAAAATTTTATCATATTTTTTCTATGAATAATTGTAATGCAATATATATTTACATGTTGTCTTTATTTTCAAGTAATCAATATAGTCTTTCAAGTGACCTTAGTTAAGCACATATTGAAAAACCACACGATAATCAGTCAAGCAATTAAATATTGTAATAAAGAGAAAAGGAAATTTTTAAAATCATATAAAATAAAACAACTAAAAAAAAACTCAGATTAAACTAATAAAATATTCTTACACTAACGTATTATTTTGTAAAATGCTAATGCAGTACATATTCCCAAATGAAGCTATAAGACAAGAACGCTTTACCATGATTGTCAAATATTGAAAAATAGATAAGTAATTTCTTAATTCAAATAAAAATCCATTCTTCCTTAAAAACTTATTTTTGATTTCTTTTAAATAACTGAAATATACATATACACATTTAACCTTTACCTTCCATTACTATGACAACACTAAATCAACCAATATATTTTCATCATGCTTTAATTCATCATATTTAAATTGAACAAATTACAAAAATTTTAATGCTGTTTGATATTATCATATTTTTTATAAATTTGATTGTATCGAAATAACTTATCATTTCTATTTACAGTTGCTAAATAAATATATACTTATTTCATGGATTATTTCATGGTATATAAAATGTGTTTGTTTTAGAAATTATTTTATTTGAAAAATTACTTATTTAAAATGCACAGTAAAATAATTAATTTTTATAAGCTGACAGACGAATTTTTAGGAAATCTTTAATAATATCTTAATATTATATCTTTTGAAATCTTTATAACTGACAAGTTGTAAATGAAATATATTAATATATATATATATATATATATATTTCAAATTTCATTTACATAAATTATTATTTCTAAATAAAATTAGTTTATGTAATCAAATTCTGTTAAATAATCTTAGCTTTACAAACTATATATTTACATTATTTTTCTGTTTCACATTAATTTCTACATTTCTCATGTCAACATAAAAATTGAATGAGTAATACACCCATATAGAATAACTAATACACCCATATATCCTTTTGAGATCCTCATAACTGTCTCATCATGTCCTGATAAAGCATTCCACAAGGCAACAACCAATATTAATCGTCCCTTGGTTGCGGCGATCAATTTCAGAAGCAGTGGTTAAAATAGTTTATGTTGTTACATGTTATCGACGATGTATTTGACAAGGTACTTACAAGTACTTTAATCCTTATCGACTCATTTTTCAGCTGTGCAAAGAACAATTAACGAGCGAAATAATAACACCATTAAAGGAAAATGAAGGTTTATTTTTATGATGAGTGAAGGAGCTGAAAAAATTCAGATAAATAATAGGTAAATCGATTTCTCTGTTTTCCTAAACCATCATTAGCATTTCTGTTTGGGCCTGTGTATAACATCTGACGTGAAAAAAAACAAGCATAATTGGTATCGCTGTAATCCCCAGCCCAGGAGAAACGAGATAAAGAGATTTATAATCAAATTGAAGCGATTTTTTTCTTCTGTTGCTAGTTGCAATTTCCTCTGTAGGTTGGGAATAATTGATTTTTGCTTTTTCCCCTTTCTTTCTTTCCGCTTTGCATCAAGTTTTTTTCCCCTTTTACATAATCTATTTTTCAGGAATGTTTTTATGTTACACAAATAATTATTACCATTCTCTATGATGGTCATGAATGAAATGCTCGGGAATTTTGTGATGTGTAGTTGTTCTTTTTTTATTGAATGAATGGTGGTATTCCATACTGCTAGACGCATCTCTGTGGTACTTTTGTAAGGTATTGGGCTCTCCCTTAGTTTGAGTTTGTTGGTGAGGAGGAAATTAAATTGAAATGGGCGTACGAAAGGGTTGAAAACTGTCGAAAAGTAAGTTTTTTTTTTTTTTCTCTGCTAAAATGATAAATTGTATCAGGGAAAATTTTAATGGTATTTTATGCTCTAGTATAAGGAAATAATTTTGATACTTTGGTTTTAAAATGCAAATTTAAAGCAAATTTTCATCCCCAAAACAAAATACGAAAAATTTATATTTTATTTAAAATAAAATGTTTTTAATAACATAATTTGAATACTTGGTCAAGTAAAATTTTGTTACAGTGAAAAATATATGATTTCTGATTGTTTTAAAAGCACTAATAACTCTTGTAAACGTCATATTAATAGAATAATTTTATTTTATTTCATAACAAAAAGTGAGGTTAAATCTTTGTCTTCATGAAAAAAATGTTCAGACTGAACGCTGTTTTACAGAGACATATAAGTTCATTCAGGAATAATTAAGTCTTGCACTAGCATTTATGTTGACATGAAGAAAGAAAATTAATAGGGTATACTATCCAGTATATTAAATAATCGAATTTTAAAATAAAATGCAGTAGTAATCCATTTAAAGACGTACACTATCCATCCTACTTAGGACAGTTGAAGAGAAATTTTCAATGCAAATATTTCGTTAGCAAATATTTGAATGCTTTTGTAGCATAAATGACAGATTTTTTGATCGTGCAAAAAAATTTGGATAATAATTTCAGCATAAAATTAATTAAAATAAACCGTTACTATTCTTACTGATATTAAAATTTATTGTTTTAAACCCTTGGACAAAATTATAGTAGCAGAAATGATATAACCATCTGCACATGTTGTTTCCTATTGCACATTAATTTCTTCTGCAATTTCGCATGTCAACGTAAAAATTGCATAAAATGAGTAATACACCCATATATCCCTTTGAGATCCTTATAACTGTCTCATCATGTCCTGGGGAAAGCATTCCGAAAGGCAACAACCAATATTAATCGTCCCTTGGTTGCGGCGATCAATTTCAGAAACAGTGGTTAGAATAGTTTATGCTCATGTTATCGACAATGTATTTGACAAGGTACTTACAAGTACTTTAATCCTTATCGACTACTTCCACGCGAATCGACTCATTTTTCTACTGTGTAAAAAACAATTAACGAGCGAAGTAATAATACCATTAAAAGGAAAATGAAGGTTTATTTTTATGATGGGTGAAGGAGCTGAAAAAGTTCAGATAAATAATAGGTAAATCGATTTCTCTGTTTTCCTAAACCATCATTAGCATTCCTGTTTAGGTCTGTGTACAGCAGCATCTGACGTGAAAAAAGAAACAAGCATAATTGGTATCGCTGTAAACCCCAGCCCAGGAGAAACGAGATAAAGAGATTTATAATCAAATTCAAGCAATTTTTCCTTCTGTTGCTAGTTGCAATTTTCTCTGAAGGTTGGAAGTAATTGATTTTCGCTTTTTCCCCTTTCTTTTTTTTTTTTCGCTTTGCTTCAATTTTTTCTTCTTTTTACATAATCTATTTTTCAGGACTATTTTTATGTTACACAAATAATTATTACCTTTCTCTATGATGGCCATGAATGAAATGCTCGGAAATTTTGTGATGTGTACTTTTTTTTTGTTCTTTTTGAATGAATGGTGGTATTCCGTAGTGCTAGACGCATCGCATTGGTACTTTTGTGAGGTATTGGGTTCTCCATAGTTTGAGTTTGTTGGTGAGGAGGAAATTAAATTGAAATGGGTGGACGGAATGATTTAAAGGTTGAAAACTGACGAAGAGTAAGTTTTTTTTTTTTTTCACTCTGCTAAAATGATAATTTTTATCACGGAAAATTTGAATGGTATTTTATGCTCTAGCATAAGGAAATAATTTTGATAATTCGGTTTTAAAATGCAAATTTGAAGCAAATTTTCATCCCAAAAAATAAATACGAAAATTTATTTTTTATTTAAAATAAAATGTTTTTTAAAAACATAATTTGAATGCTTGGTCAAGTAAACTTTTGTTACAGTGAAAAATATATGATTTCTGATTATTTTAAAAGCACTAATAACTCTTGTAAACGTCATATTAATAGAATAATTTTATTTTTTTTTCATAAAAAAAATGTGAGGTTAAATCTTTGTCTTCATGAAAAAAATGTTCAGACTGAACGCTGTTTTACAGAGACATATAATTTCATTCAGGAATAATTAAGTCTTGCACTTGCATTTCTGTTGGCATGAAGAAAGAAATGTAATAGGGGTATACTATCCAGTATATTAAATAATCGCATTTTAAAATAAAATGCAGTAATAATCCATTTAAAAACGTACACTATAAATCCTACTTAGGACAGTTGAAGAGAAATTTTTTAATGCAAATATTTCGTAAGCAAATATTTGAATGCTTTTGTAACATAAATGACAGATTTTTGATTGAGCAAAAATTTGGATAAAAATTTTCAGCATAAATTTAATTGAAATAAACCGTTACTATTCTTACTGGTATTAAAGTTTATTGTTTTAAACCCTTGGACAAAATTATAATAGCAGAAATAATATAACCATCTGCACATGTTGTTTTCTATTGCGCATTAATTTCTTCTGCAATTCGCATGTCAACGTAAAAATTGAATAAAATGAGTAATACACCCATATATCCCTTTGAGATCCTTATAACTGTCTCATCATGTCCTGGGGAAAGTATTCCGAAAGGCAACAATAAATATTAATCGTCCCTTGGTTGCGGCGATCAATTTCAGAAACAGTGGTTAGAATAGTTTATGTACATGTTATCGACAATGTATTTGACAAGGTACTTACAAGTACTTTAATCCTTATCAACTACTTCCACGCGAATCGACTCATTTTTCTACTGTGTAAAGAACAATTAACGAGCGAAATAATAACACCATTAAAAGGAAAATGAAGGTTTATTTTTTTATGATGGGTGAAGGAGCTGAAAAATTGAGATAAATAATAAGTAAATCGATTTCTCTGTTTTCCTAAACCATCATTAGCATTCCTGTTTTCGTCTGTGTAGAGCAGACTCTGACGTGAAAAAAAAAACAAGCATAATTGGTATCGCTGTAATCCCCAGCCCAGGAGAAACGAGATAAAGAGATTTATAATCAAATTCAAGCGATTTTTCCTTCTGTTGCTAGTTGCAATTTTCTCTGAAGGTTGGAAGTAATTGATTTTCGCTTTTTTTTTCCTTTCTTTATTTTCTTCTCTTCATTTTTTTTTTTTTTTTTACATAATGTATTTTTCTGGACTATTTTTATGTTACACAAATAATTATTACCATTCTCTATGATGGTCATGAATGAAATGCTCGGGAATTTTTGTGATGCGCACTTTTTTGTTTTTTTTTTTTTTTTTGAATGAATGGTGGGATTCCATACTGCTAGACGCATCCATCGCATTGGTACTTTTTTGTGAGATATTGGGTTCTGCTTATTTTGAGTTTGTTGGTGAGGAGGAGATTAAATTGAAATGGGTGTACGGAATGATTTAAGAGTTGAAAACTGTCGAAGAGGAATTTTTTTTTACTGTGCTAAATTGATAAATTGTGTGAGGGAATTTTTGAATGGTATTTTACATAAGGATGTAATTCTGATTTTGCAGTTTCAAAATGTTACTTTACATTAAAATTTTGGAACAAATTTTCATACCAAAAAAGGAAATAAGATAATTGATATTTTGTTTAAAATAAAGTGTTTTTAAAAACATAATTTTAATAATTTTCAAGTAAATTTTTGTTAAGTGAAATATATATATATATATATATATATATATATATGTATATTTTTAATCTTTTAAAGCACTAATAACTCACTTTAAAATCTTTTTTAATAGGATAATTTTATTTTATTTCATAAAAAATAATGTGCGGTTAAATCTTTGTCTTCATGGAAAAATGTTGAGACTTAATGCTGTTTGAAAGAGTCATATAAGTTCATTTAAGAATAATTAAGACGGCCTCCAGCCTCTCTGTTGTCATAAAGAAATAAAATTAAATGAGGTACACTCTCCAGTGTATTAAATAATCCAATTATAAAATAAAAATGCAATAATAATACAATTAAAGAGGTACACTATGCATCCTACTTAGGATAGTTGAAGAGGAATTTTTCAATGTAAATATTTTGTAAGCAATGAAATAAACCGTTACTATTCTTACTGATAATAAAATTAATTTTTTAATTCCTTAAATAACATTATAATACTTGAAAGGATATAAAAACTAGTATTATTTTAAATGTTAATCAAAAATGCAGAAGTTTTATATATTATATTTATTTAAAATAGTCGAAAATTAAAAATAAATCCTTTTTATTAAAATTTGTTTAAAATTATGATGATGATGTTGAAAGTTATTGAAACTCACTGGCCCCGTCAGGGACCTCATCTCCGTTGGTGACAAACATAAAAAAAATGAAAACATTGTCAATGCACAGAGATTAATGAAACTCGTGCGAATTGAAAAAAGTCCAACAATTCAAAATTGAATTTAGGTAGGTTAGAGCAGAATATTCCTAGGTCTTTTAAAATTAGAGCGCGTTCATATTGTTCGATCTATTGAATGCCAGATGTTGGTGGTTTTCAATATTATTGAAGAATATTCGGAATATTATTTCTTTTTTTCCAGGTACTTTTTGAGAGGTTGCAGGAGATAGCTCTTTGAATATCAGCGTTTCTCATGAACCAGATGGCATGCTTTATTTTTCTAATGGTCATATTTTTTAAAAGTATGAAAGTTTTTAAATAATGTTTACATTCAATTAATTCAAATTATTTCGCTATATAATGGTAAAATAATACATACAAATAATTTTTACCCTATTCTGAATTTTATTAATTGTTTTATGAAATGTTATAAGCAGTTTATGAATTGATTAATTGAGTTCCTCATTAAAGAGGAAATATGCCTTCAAAAGGAAGCAGTAGAAATGTGTTTAGTTTTCCAACAAAAAAGAAAAAATGTTGAATTTCTAAATAGCAATTTTTAGTAAGCAAAAATAGTATTATTAATCAATTCAGCAAAATTATTTCCTTTCATATAGATATATCATTAAAAAGTATGTTTTCTATAAACTTCAATTTGGCCACTTTAATACTATTAATGGTGAACTTTGCTTAAGCAACTAACTTTTCTTTCATCATTGAAGAGTCCCTGATAAATCTCAAGTGTGGCACAAATATGAATTAGTTACTCTTAAAATGATATTCACACAATCAACTCTTTATTTTTTTCAAGTGCAATGCAACAAACTTACTGTGCTGTGCCTTCAGTAACTATCAGTCAGTTTTAAATTTATTTTAGGGACAAATAATTAACGATCCAAGATCTGACATAAAATATTTTAGTTGCAAACTTGGCAGCATGAATATTTTACTTCAAATGTATTCATTAAATTTTCTATGAATACATTTTTTAACTAAACATTTTTGACGTTTAACTAATTTCTATCAGAAAATCATTTAATGCAAGAACTTTTTATAACGCTAAAATACTGGGGTTTACCGCTCTTTCGAAAATGTATTCCAATCTATAGTTGGAGGAAGCCAAAAGATTAACTTGTCATCAAGTTTGCCAATCTATTTTTGCGATATTGATCTTGGAAACGACAAAAATTGTTGTCACTATTCTTTACTTAAACATATATCAAACTGAATTAAAAGATTTTATGTTTCTCGATCATTAGAAAAAAAAATGACATTTGTTTTTCACAAAAGATAAAATTAAAATTCAGCGATTAACAGCATTTCAAATCCAACTTAAGATGTGAATAACATAGTAAATAGCAAAGCAGAAATTAATTTTTGGAATAACTTTATTTTTTTTTTACTTAAAAGTATTGAAAAAAAAAATGCTTATAAGTATTCAAAATATTTATAAAGTAGAAACAATAATCAAAATTAAAAAACAAACAATTATCAAGTTTAAAAACATTTTTTTAAACATTTGTAACGTTTTTTTTTTGAAAATCAACTATATGAAATTTAATTGATTTAACAACAAAAATATCTTCATCAATTACAAAGTAATTAATTATTTTTACTTAGCAATTCTCCAGAATGAGGAATCTTCTATGATGAATCTCATTCAGGTCTCATTGTAGGTTGCTGCGGGGAGTTAAATACTGCAATATATTTTTTTATAGAACATTCGAAACATGTTAATCGACTTCAAGTTTATTAGCTGGTGCTGGACAACTCATACGTAAATGTTCTCCTAAAAACTTAATTCTTTCTTAAATGAATGTTCTTTCCAGCATTATCATTTTATTTTACGCCAATAGTTGTTATAATTTGTATATCAAACTGGATAGATCACTGTACACATACGAAGTTTTATGAAAATTTAACTATATTTGGCTTTGTAGACAGCGAATTTTTCTCATTTTCTCATAATTTTGGGAACCTGTGTATAAAATGCACAAGTAAATTAAATATAATTTTAATAAGTGTGCATAGGTATAGAGTCAAATTAAATATAATTTCAATAAGTGAGCATAGGTAGAGAGTCAAATTAAATATAATTTTTATAAGTGTGTATAGGTATAAAGTCAAATTAAATATAATTTCAATAAGTGAGCATAGGTATAGAGTCAAATAAAATATAATTTCAATAAGTGAGCATAGGTAGAGAGTGAAATTAAATATAATTTTAATAAGTGTGCATAGGTATAGAGTCAAATTAAATATAATTTCAATAAGTGAGCATAGGTAGAGAGTCAAATTAAATATAATTTTAATAAGTGTGCATAGGCATAGAGTCAAATTAAATATAATTTTAATAAGTGTGCATAGGTATAGAGTCAAATTAAATATAATTTCAATAAGTGTGCATAGGTATAGAGTCAAATTAAATATAATTTCAATAAGTGAGCATAGGTAGAGAGTCAAATTAAATATAATTTTAATAAGTGTGCATAGGTATAGAGTCAAATTAAATATAATTTCAATAAGTGAGCATAGGTAGAGAGTCAAATTAAATATAATTTTAATAAGTGTGCATAGGTAGAGAGTCAAATTAAATATAATTTTAATAAGTGTGCATAGGTATAGAGTCAAATTAAATATAATTTCAATAAGTGTGCATAGGTAGAGAGTCAAATTAAATATAATTTCAATAAGTGTGCATAGGTATAGAGTCAAATTAAATATAATTTCAATAAGTGAGCATAGGTAGAGAGTCAAATTAAATATAATTTCAATAAGTGTGCATAGGTAGAGAGTCAAATTAAATATAATTTCAATAAGTGAGCATAGGTAGAGAGTCAAATTAAATATAATTTTAATAAGTGTGCATAGGTATAGAGTCAAATTAAATATAATTTCAATAAGTGTGCATAGGTATAGAGTCAAATTAAATATAATTTCAATAAGTGAGCATAGGTAGAGAGTCAAATTAAATATAATTTTAATAAGTGTGCATAGGTATAGAGTCAAATTAAATATAATTTCAATAAGTGAGCATAGGTAGAGAGTCAAATTAAATATAATTTTAATAAGTGTGCATAGGTATAGAGTCAAATTAAATATAATTTTAATAAGTGTGCATAGGTATAGAGTCAAATTAAATATAATTTCAATAAGTGTGCATAGGTATAGAGTCAAATTAAATATAATTTCAATAAGTGTGCATAGGTAGAGAGTCAAATTAAATATAATTTCAATAAGTGTGCATAGGTAGAGAGTCAAATTAAATATAATTTCAATATAGACCATAGGTATTTAGATTTTATAAAAAGATAATGTCTACATAAATAAAAATATTTCAAAATAAATTATCAGAAATGAAGTGTATTTTTTAATTTATTAAATGTAAATCTTAATTGTCTGAATTTTATTTGAATTCATCTAGTCTTTTGAAAAGAAAAAAATAAAGAGAATAGCGCTTATATTAAAACCACATTTTTTTAAAAAATATCTTTAAAAACAGTCTAATAATATTTAATGGTTTGCTTTTCATATGATAGTTTTTTTTTTTTCAATTAAATTTTTGCGGCTTTATATTTTACATTTTAAGCGCCCTTATTTTTCAAAAGATACCATTTAAAATGATTTTTTTCCAGCTCTTTCAATTTATCTTATGAACCTAAACATAAGATAAACAAACACTCAATAGCTTCTCGTCGTGTTTTGAATTCTTTTGTTCGAAGCAGTGATTCTTATCTTTAGTTTTCATAAAAGTACACTTATATTTAATGTATTTATTTATTATAACTTGATGACGTATCTTAAAAACAACTTCACTGACAAAAGTAGTCTTGGTTGAAACATAAAGAAAAGATTTACATACATTAAGTTTCTTTTATTGGCTTATCTTTAAGACAAACTATTTTATTCTGCCCATATTTATTTATTTATTTGATCATTAATGTTCGTAAAAACAGTTTTTAATAGACACACTCTTTTTTAAATATTTGTTTCTTATCAATATTAACCTATTCGTACGAAGGGGATAAAATCGTAAGCTTAAAAGCAAAATTGCTGTCGTTTTTAAAGTAATTGTATGTTTAATTTTTCAAGAATCTTAAATAACCAGACTTAAAATAAAAGTATAAAATTGTCACTTTATTTTTAAGACCATTAAAAACATTGAAATACAATTTTTTTAAAAATTTAAAGTACTCTTTTCTGTCTAGTACTAGTAAAAATTTTCAGTTTAAGTGCTGTCAGAACCATAAATTATTCAATTTGAGTATTTTTATATATTTTTATATATTACTTAATTTGACTGAATGTTTTATTTTAATTAAAACAATACTAACAATATATTTATTTTAATTAATTAAGATATTCATATTGAATTATAGGATACACACACGCATATGAAAAATATATTAGTGTTTTTAAAATAATATTCTTATTTAAAAAAAAATGGTTTTGCATAGATTTTGTTTACTTATTACTAACCTGTGGAAGTATTTTTTTAAACATTTATTTCTCAATAATAAAATTTCTAATCACTCAAAAAAAAATGAAAAAATACTTCTATTTTCATAGAATTTTATAAAATGTCATATGTTAAATTACAATTTCATTTTGTAAAGTGAATATTTTCTTAATATGTACTTATGCATACATATTAAAATAATGAAATAAAAGATCTATCAATTTAATAATTTAATCTTTCATTAAAAACATTCTTTATTCAGTTAAAAATGAAATGCATTTTAATTACATAGTTTTCTAAAAAAATTGTTGATATAAAAGAGCAACAAAAAGTGCCAAATAAAAGTTTTTGTATATTATTTATATGCAATTATTTTTTCAATAAAAATATTTTTTCTGATTTTTATAAATCTCTTTAGATTTCGAAAACATATATTGAATGTGCAATCTGTTTTTGACAATGTTTTGTGTATGTAATTTCTTTAACAACGTTATTAATTCCATAACTATTCCTCATATATATTGTACTAATCCATCTGAATTATGTCACATAAAACTTCTGAATAGTTCTACATCCTAATATCTACGTCCAAGGAGTCTTGATATTAAGTTCTGATGATTGAACAAGCTATTCCATCATTGTGACGAACTATTATATTATCAAACTATTTATGATCGAATTACTGCTATTCCTATTAGACGCAAATTTAATATTTTTCTCTGTACACACAAATTGGAAACTACAAAAATAAAAAATACAAAAATAAAGAGCAACTCATGATATAATATTTATTAAATGCTATATATAATATTATAAGAAAATTGTTCTATCTTTTAATAATTATTGAATTCCTTAAATAATTTTAAAGACACATAGATACATTTGTGCTCTTTATCTTTTTTTTTTTTGTAACAATGCAATTAATGTTAGTGAAATGTATGTTGATATTTAAAAAAAAAACACATAACTGTTATAAAAACTAATTCAACGATTGCCATTGAGATTGAATTGTTTTTGGTATTTTTAAGTATAATTTATTAATCTATTTTTTTTTTAAATAAATGTTGGTTAAAAGTAGTTAATCAGTAATTCTAGTAATTAAATAAATAAATGTTCCTTTTCTTGGCTATTAGTTATTTTTAAAAGCGGAGCGTAACTAACAGATAATTTTTATTTTTATTATTTTTGCATTATTAATTGAATCAAGCAATTGCTTAATCTATGTTATGTTTTCTAAACAGAAAAAATATACAAATTGGAGTAAAAATAAAATAAATAAATATACAAAAATAAAAAAATCAATAGTTTTTTTTTTTCTATTAATGTTCTTATTGAAAAAAAGCTATTGCCTAATTTACGCTATGTTTTCTAAACAGAAAAATATACAAATTGGAGTAAAAATAAAATAAAATAAATAAATATACAATTAAAAAGTAACAGTATTTTTTTTTTTTTTTTAATGTATTTATTTTTTAATTTTTATTTATTAAGTACATCTTAAATAAATTATAATTTCAGTAATTTTTATATCTTTTTTTTTGTAATACTATACAAAAAAATTACTGCATACAAAGAAATGAAAATATTTATATTTTCTTTTAAAGGGATCTAAACTTTAGTTAAATATTCTTTAAAAACAGAGTTATCTCATTCATGAGCTGCATTTGAAAGAAAAATCTTACCTCGGGCTAGATTTGTTGAAAAAATAACACCCACACATAAAAACAATTGAAAAATTAAAGATAACAAACGAATTAAAAATGTTGCCACATAATAAACTTTTTTTTTCTATTAAGGTACAGCTTTTTTTAAATAGTAAAGAAATTGAATAAAATACTATGGAAAATATAAATGGTATTTGTTGATTGACATTAAAATTTATAACTTTTTAACCTAATTATTTTTCGTAATTAATATTTACAAAACAATAATTAATTTAAAGAATGAATCTCATTGAATTTAGGAATTTCAGTTTACTATTTAAAATTAAATATTGTAATTATGCAATTAATTATTGGTTTAAATACACTCTTAAATACAATTAATTTATTATTTTAATTACTTAACAGAACTTAAACGAGCTCGCCTGTGAGTTTCACAGATTTAATTTAGAATAATGATGTTGGATTTTTGTCAAAATGTTTGAATACATTAAACTAAGATAATCATATGTTAAAATATTTATTTCCTACTATCAAAGCATTTCTGATATTTTAGAAATATGATGTTCTAGAATTAACTGTATATAAAATATTTATGTTATGGTGTTATAAAAAATAGCTTTACTTTTTGTAATATTCATATTGTCTATAAACACATTCCTTCTTTTGCTACTGTGCCCAGAAAGTAAGACCAATTTATAATTTAAAATGTTTGGGGCTTATGGCATTTTCTTTTTTTCTATTTTAAGTCAGGGCAGTCACAGGCAGTCAATTTCACTTCAAAATATCCATTAGTGTTTCAGTTACGCTTGGTTTTGAAATGGCGGTGATTTTGAAATGTCTGAATTAATTGAGCAAAGAACTTGCATTCAATTTTGTTTGCGGAAACGTATAGAATGTTGCAGACGGTATTCGATGAGCATTCCTAAATCGGAAAAGAAATGTTTACAAGTGGTATAAACAGTTCAAAGAAGGAAGAGAACTTGTTGAAGACGAAGAACCCACTGATCGACCATCAACCTCAAGCGACGAAGTTCACGTCCAAAAATTAAAGATTTGGTGCTTACAAACAATCAATTTACAATTAGAAACCTTGATGATGTTAAATTTCAAATGGATAGATCAATTCCATTTTGGGCCTGAAATGCATCAAATCTTGACTGGTACTGAAAATACTGAACGCGCTAGCTCAAATTGCATTGATTCTTCGTGACCTTTTCGCCAAAAGTGAAACCCATATCGTCCCACAACCACCGTATTCACACCGTGCGACTTCTGCCTATTTCCTAAACTCAAAAAACCACTCTGGGAATCCGTTATGAGTCGATTGTAGAGATTTTACTTGAATCGGCACTTGCTATGAAGGTCATCCCAGCCGATGACTTTTTAGCTTACATTGAAGATTGAAAAAAAAAAAGTTGGCTTAAGTGCATTGTATGAAATAAATTTGGAAGAATAATTAAAGAGTTTTTTTGTAAAATATAACTGGTCTTACCTTTTAGGGCACAGTAGTATGTACATAAATCCGTCTCAATGCTAATTATTATTTTGATTTAGAAATATTTTGTTTATATTGCATTAAAAGATATTCATTTAATATATTTCACGTATGTAAGTATCATGTTTGTATGAGATGATTATTTGAATCATGTATACTATACACGCATATATCAGAATCCTAAATGTAAGTATACTGTATAATCTGCTACGTATTTCTTTCCATGACATTACGATGCATTAGTAAAACGCAATATTTTTCGCCAATCGTAAAAAAACAAACATTTGCTATTCCTTCGAGGATTGAATAAGTAAGAAAATAAAGAAAACTGGCTGATCGAGTTGCACTTGATAGATAGCGGCCACCCTAGCAGTCTCAGTTAGCTGTTTTTGCTTTAATGTTTTGCCTTTTGCCACTAGTAGGAGCACTTCTTGAACCAGTCTTCTGGGTCTGATAAACCTTACTAGCGAGTTTATGGGTTCCAATGATGATGATATAAGAGAGGCAGCGAAGATAAAGCCAACTCTAACACGGAGGAATTAATCGGACATTATCATTAGTCTTCGTCGTGGTGACTTCAGGAAAAAGGGACACAGAAACGTTAAGTCTAGACCTTGTACTTCTTCCTGAAAGAGCTTTTGGTTCTTTTAGAATCAACCAACATATTTAATTATTACTTGCTTATTTAATTATCATGAACATGTAATAGTTTTAGAAATTATTACGTGCTTTATTCTACATATCCTCTTACTACTTAAAAATAAAACATATTTAATTATTTCTTGTCAAATATATGTTTTGATTTTGAGAATTGATTATAAAAGTTTTTCACCAATTGCTTATAGATCATCCTATAAGAGCATTTTGGTTCTTTTAGAATCAACTGAAGGCTTATTTAATTATCACGAACATGTAATAGTTTTAGAAATTATTATGTGTTTATTTCTACATACCTTATTGCTATTTAAAAATAAAATATATTTAATTAATTCTTGTCAAATGGATGTTTCAATTTGAGAATTGACTATAAAAGTGTAATATATTCTTATATCAAATCTACATTCATCAGTTATTTATAGAAAAATATAAAAGTTTAGGTGCTCAAAATTAATATTGCAAATAAAATATAAGGAAAAAAATGTTATCAAAAATATTTATCTATCGTTACTTTACATTCATGTGAAGTACACGAATACAGTAGAAATCAAGTTGAATCAGAATATACACTTCATTCCACGATAGTGGTTTTTAAATTGCATTGCATAAAAATAAAAATACAATATAAGTTTGGAGACAGTAAAAATATTCAATACATTTAAATTTTAAATAAAATATTTCCTATTGTATTTATCTGCAATTCTTAAGAAAGTTTTAATTTTTCTAACACGATAAGTTTACTTTTGTAATAGAATCAAAAGTTTGGCTAAGCTATAAAATGATGATCTGTAAAAGTTGAAATCCCCAAATTAAGATAAAGTTTTGAAAAGAAGCTATATAAAAAAAAAAAATTATGATTTTGATAAAATAAAAATATCCTAAATTTATGAAATATGCTAAAAGGTGAATATTTCTATTATTACTTAAGAAATTTTTTTGTTGAATGTTCTTAAATTTCTTTTTTAAAACTATTTGCACCTCTCGAAAAACACAAATTAAAATTGTGCAATTAACATAAGCTTCATGGAACTTTTAAAATTTTATTAAGAACCTTTTGATAAAAAAATTCCCAAATTTAACTTCCTTAATCCATGTAACACTAACGTTGCAGAAACACAACATTACATAAATTTTCTTTTTGCAATTTTCAGTTTTCCACTGTATTTCATTGTATTGTATAAATTTATTGATTATGCAAAAACAAATATAATTGATTTTAAATCATCATTTTATTTTTAAAAAATAGGCGTTCTTTAATCTTTTTTAGTTCTTTTCATAGGTACCAGTACCAATCGCAAAAGTTAATGGGGGTATGATTTTATTTTACCAAACAATATTTACATGTAGTAAATAATATGTGCTATTACATAATATGACTTTGAATAATTTCATGTATTAGAAAAATAATTATTTTTGACATGCGTTGTGTCATGCGTTGACATGCGTTGTGTTTTCGAAACATTTTTGTTGTTTGCTTAAAAATATTTTTCAAATAATAAAATAATTTAGCACCAATTTTTTTATGTATGTATATTTAATTTTTAATTGGAATAAGTTTCAATATCAACGGGTTAAAATAAATAGAGAATATATTGCAAAATCCAACAAAGATGCTACTGTGTTCAGAAAGTAAGACCAATTGCCAATTTAAAATTCTCGGGCTTATGGAATTTCAATTTTTTTTTTTTTTTTAGGTTGCTAGCACTGTCCTTGACATTTGTGTGAAATTTGACGTCAAAATATTGGCGCTTGACTTTGTGAGACGCTAAAACTGATTCCGGCAATTTTCGAAATGCCTGAATTAATTGCGCAAAGAACTTGCATTACATTTTGTTTGCGGAATGAATATTCGTGTGCGGAAACGTATATAAAATGTTGCAGAAAGCATTCGGTGAGAAAACTATATCGGAAAGAAATGTTTACAAATGGTATAAGCATTTCAAAGAACGCAGAGAACTCGTTGAAGACGAAGAGAGCTCTCGTCGACCATCAATATCAACCGACGAAACTCATGTCCCGAAAATTAAAGATTTGGTGCATGCAAACCGTAGATTTACAATTAGAGATCTTGTAGATATTGTTGGAATTTCAAAAGGATCGGTCAATTCCATTTTGGGCTTCAAACGCGTCAAATCTCGATTAGTACCGAAAACACTGAATGCGCCAGCTCGCACTGCATGGAGTCTTTGTGACTTTTTCGCCATAAATGTAACCCACATCATTCCCAACCACCGTATTCACGCCGTGCAATTTCTGGATATTCCCAATACTGAAATGATCACTCCGGGAAACCGTTTTGAGTCGATTGTAGAGATTCAACATGAATCGCCGCACACTTTGAAGGCCATCCCTGTCGATGACTTTTTAGCATGCATTGATGATTGAAAAAAAAAAAATTGGCATAAGTGCATTATGTCCGGAAGGGATTACTTTGAAGACGATGAAATAAATTTGGAAGAATAAATAAAGAGTTTTTGAAAAAAATAATTGGTCTTACGTTTTGGTCACAGTAGTAGTTAGTAACTTGAGTCACACTGGGAATTTTAAATACAAATTTTTTCCAAACAATTGAAAAATTGGGATTTTAATTAAACATAAAATATTCCAAACTAAAGATAATAAAAAATAATTATATTATATTTAACCATTCATTAAAAAAAAACCGTCATTTTATTATAATTTATTTTCAAAAAATTTGTTTTTTAATATATTCTTTTAAATAGCTGTCTGGAAGTTTTTATGTTCCTAGTATTTAATTATTTTTTGTACACGATTTGAATTTAATTACCATAGTAAATGAATTTAAGGAATAGTATTCTTTGAATTCCTATCTTTTATGATAACATATTTTTATTTTAATCTTGCTAATTAAGGTAAAATAATTAACGGCTCTAACATAATTTAAAAATAAATATTTCTAAGCATTTTGCTTTGTAATTTTGCAATTAAAAAATTATTTTTGCTCAAATTACGAAACGACTGGGATAGATTTTCACCATCTCTGAAAAATAAATATTTGACAATTTTTTTCTTAAAATAAAAAAAAAATTAAATTTGAAAAAGAAAATCTGAAAAAGTTGGTAATAAATCAAGAAATGTGCTGTAAAATTAGTCAACTTACATTTGATCTAAGCATTAGATCATATGTAAATGTATGTCATAAAATGCATCGCATGTATCTCATAAATGCAACGTTTTAACAATTTCCATGCATTAGATTTCCATGCTACAAGCCTAATTTTTCAGATATTTCTAATCGCAATGTATAATAAAATATTGACATAAACTAAAATGATTCAAGAAAATGCCAATCTACAAATGCAATAACTGGAGACAACCCATAAAGATTTCGACATTGTTAATTTGATATCCATAAATCACAATATCCATTCATATTAAGTTCAACTGCTTTCTAAGAATAAGACGAGAATCTTTCGATACAAAACCCTTCATTATTATGCGCAACATGGGGAATTCCAATGTACATTTTGTCACTCTAATAACTTTTAAATCACAATAGTTGCTTCATTTCTGCTTTTCCTTTTTTCGCATATTTAGAATATAGTATGTAAGAATTATTTATTGATTTCTTTTCCTAGTTTTAAATACACTTTTTTGCTGTTTTGTCGAAACTTTAAAAATAAGAAAATTCAAAGTAACCATAAAACAATTACATTTTATAAACAAGATTGAAAGTAAATTAAAGTAAATAAATGGATATGCAGTTTTCGATTTTTACAAATTTATATTTTTGTAAATCTGTATGAGTGTTAACATAGATAATTGAAAAGAAGAAATTATAGTAATCACATGAGAGAGTAATTCAGCAAAATATATAATTTATAATAAAAATAATTAATTAATACAATATTTTTCTAATATTAATTGAACAAATAATATATATTTTGGGAATTGAAAATTTTAAAAAAATATATCACCTCTTTTTGGTGTTGCTTCTTTTTACGAACAAAGTGTGTAAGAAACATTTATTCATTTTTTATTTCTAGTTTCCTAGTTTTAAATACTTTTTCACTATAACTTTTTGCTATTTTGTCAAAACTTTAAAAATAAGGAAATTATAATTAAACATAAAACGTTTTATTACATTTTATTAACAAGACTATAAAATAGATGGATTTGCAGTTTTTGATTGCTGCAAATTTTTTATTTGTAAATCAACGTGAGTGTTAATAGAGATAATTGAAGAGATGAATTTTCAATAGTCATATGAGACAGTAATTCAGCTAAATATATAATTTGTGATAAAAATAATTAATTTTTTAAATTATTAATTGAAAAATAATATATATTTTGGAAATTGAACATTTTAAAAAAATATTTCGTTTTTTTTTTTTTATTTTGAATTATTTATTTAGCTTATCGTATAATAAATAAATAAAGATATTTATTTATTTAGCTTATTCCATAATAAATAAATAAAGAATTTTATTTATTTAGCTTATTCCATAATAAATAAATAAAGACTTTTATTTATTCGATCATTAATTTCAAAAAACTTTAGACTTTAAATTTTCTTTTAAATAATGAAATACACCTTTCTAGTAATTGAATGTCATTTAAGGATATTTATGTAACATTAAAATAAATCTGAGATCATAATCTTTCTTATCACTATTCACTGTTACGTAATAAAAATATCTAAAATCTAACAAGCATATTAGGGATTAAATATTTAATGCCATGCACATTCACATTTGAAAATATTTAAACTTTTTTTAATCTTTAGAAGCGTTTAAAAATAATTTCAAATAGTGTTTAAATGTTTTCTTTAAAAGTTACTTTTTATGTGATAAATACGGGTAAATGAAATAAGACGTTGAATAAACATCAAGTGTGAGAAAAATATTTGGTTAAATTTAAAATCAAAGGAAATATTTTCATGTTTTAAAAAAGTAGAAGTTTCATAGAATAATATTATTGAATAAGGTTTTCTTTAAGAAAGTGACAACATTTTTCTCATATTTTATTCATTGCATTAATAATGAAAAGAAAAACTTGGAAAATTTTAAAAATCTTCAGTAGCGTAATAAGGAATGAGTTGAAAAACATACCTCCATCCGATTCACATAAGAGTTTCAACTTTTCCCCTTCATTATACGGTCAATGAGTCCTTTAACTTTTATTCTTTCGTCATCATATATTACAGGCTCGGTCGGTGGAACTGAAAATTAAGAGTTAAACATAGTTACTTAAAAATATTTTAATTAAAATGTATAAAAAGTTGAAATTCAATATTAGTTTTGCCCCTTTTTTTTTAATCAACATTAGCCACATTAGATACTTTAAATTAATCAAAAATTAAAATGAAAAATGTATCGAAGAAATATATAAAAAAATGCTAAAGTGAATGCTCTATTTAAAATTTTTTTAAAATTTATTTAAATTAAAGTATATGTTTAATTTTAAAAAATAAGTTTGTATTTAAAACTGCTAAATTTATTATACATTTTTATTGTATCAAATTAGTTTCTTTAATTTTAAATATATATCAACTTATTGCAATATGTATTGTTTGTTTGCTTATAAAAGTTTTCCATGCTTATGTTTATGATATTTAAAGTAACAGGCATTGAAAATATATCAATAAAGTATTAATATAGCCTAGATCTTGATTAGAAAATGAAATTTGAACAAGAAATTGCCAGAAGGCAGAAGAATATATTCACTTGAGTTAAATTATAAGTAATACTGTTGTGCTTTCAAATCTATAATGAATTTATTGTATTTGTTAATGAAAAACTGCCTGGCGTTTTCAATAAAAATTATTTTTACATGAATAGTGAACAAAAATATTATAGGTTGGGGGAAGAATAGGAATTACATTGAGTCAATTCTTAGAGATTTTTATTTTATAATATGTGGTATCAATTAATATTTTTTTCGGGATATAATATATTAAATAACACCTAATATATTTAATACCTGATATAGGAAAAAATATGATTTTTTTCAGAAAAATAATTTTCCTAAATCAAACTGGAAAAAAAAAAATATGGTTTTAGTAATTGTCAGACGACCGAACATAAATATCATTTTTAATCACTTCTTACGTTATTGTTTTAGAAAGGTAGAATTAAAGTTTCTTGTATAAGAAATGCGCTAGAAAGAATTTTGCCAATTAAATAATATGTATTTATTTTATTTTATTTTTCCCGGTAATTTCCTCTAATTAACTTTCTAATGAAATATGCATTTGAATAAATACATCTTTGAATAACCAAACCTTTGAATAAACATACATTTCAATAAATATATATACATTTGAATATTTATTGAGTTAATGTCAACAAAGAGATCTTGCCAAAACCTCTGTAATAAAATACACACAAAGACAATTTCATCAAAACCACAATTCTGAAGCCTAATTGCAAAATTGATATTCAAATAAAGCAAAACGCATCGTTCCCATCTTTCAAAAATGTGTGATGATATTAAACAACATCGCAACATTTGAAAAACGACTTATTTTTCATGTCTCTTGTAAGGTTTAATGAATCCTAATTAATGGTACACTTAACAGCAAACCCTAATATATTCTCCGAAAATCCGGGGAACACAGAATCACAGAAAATAGATTGATCTTGAACCTAAGCCCCCTGAAAGTGAAACTAATATTGTATGTAATCAATGAAGATGTAGTGCCTCAATTAAATTCGACAGAATTTAATGCATTAGGTTAAATAAGTATCCCGTTTTCCATGAAGTTATGATTAAGAATATTCGCTTGAACCTTTCGTGAGTCTTGTTACTTAGATAATAAGATTTCCCTTCATATACACCTCGAAGCGTCCGATGTCAAGTCGCATGGCTACCAGAAAGCTTAATGATTTATTGTTTTACTGCTGTGAGGGTGCTGCATGGATTCTGGTGTAATTTGAAGTAAGAATGGTTTAATTCATCTTGAAGAGTAATCGATTAATAAATGCAGGGGTAGTTGCTTGTTATCTTTGTTAATAATATATCGTGTCAGATTGCAATTTGTTATCGTGTTAGAAATAAAATTGAAGTTCATGTAAAAATTCAAATTGATTTGAATTGTTCATATGATGTTCAAAAACTTTAATGATATTTTTGATTTTTATATGAAGCATATTAAAAAGGTAAAAGAATAATTTAATGTCATATTAAAAAGAAGAAAAACTTTTCTAGTTCTAATTCCAATGTATTTTAAAATATATGAATTAGTTTTCAGTTGTCAAGTACTTCAATACATTTTTATCAACTATTTATCATAAATGTATATATAAATAAAAAAAAATGTATACTGATTTCTTCAAAATGATTTTTTAAAATTAGAGATATTTGAAATGCCATTTAATACTAATTAAAAGGTTAAATTGAAATTATAAAGACGGCAAAAATAATTAAATTTATATTGTTTAATTCAATCATTGTTACAATTTTTATTAAAAATACTTTTTGAAAGAAGATTTATTACACTACGCATAAGAAAAGCTATTTTGTGAACCAATTCATTATCAATAAAAAAATTACAATTTCTTTTATATTTAACATTATATTTGATCTATGATGTCTCTCGTACTGTATTTATTATTGTTTTTTAACCTTTGTAGCCTTTTGTAAACCTGGCCGTGCCAATATTTAATGTATAGTCTATATTATATACATTAAATATTGGCACGACCAGGCCAATATTATATAATAGTCAATAATTTTGAACTCTTTAAAATAAATGAACGCAGCTTCAGTATGTTAACATAATATTTCTCAAATAAAGCTTTCAAACTCATGAAAGCTACTAAACGTTTACTTGTTGATTTAGAAAAGTCTCATAAAATTTAAGAAGGGTAATCAATCATATCATGTCTATCTATCATATTATATCTTGCATGTTATAGCTTAGTATAATCGAAAATATCATATCCTCAATGTTAATGTGTTCCTCTAATGTTCAGATGGGGTCAGATTTAAATTCACTGACAGCATTTAAAAATGCAGAGATTCAAAGACCATGTGTAAAGCATTTGGCATATACACTGAAGTGACAAAAGTCATGGGATAGCAATATGCAAATTTTCAGAGGGCAGTACCATCGCGTAGAACATGTATAAATGCGCAGTGCTATCGCAGAGCTCCATTTCTGTTCAAGCTATTCATGTGAAGAGGTTTTGACGTGATGATGACCGTACGACGGGAATTAACAGACTTTGAACACGGAATGTTAGTTGGAGCTAGACGCATGGGTCATGCCATTTCGGAAATCGTTAGGAATTCAACATTCCCAGATCCACTGTGTCAAGAGTGTGCCGAGAGTATGAAATTTCAGGCATAACATCCCACCATGGACAGCGCAGTGGTCGACCGCCTGCACTTAACGACCGAGACCGGCGACGTCTGCAAAGAGTCGTAAATTCTAACAGACAACAACACTGCGTCAAATAACCGCAGAAATCAATGGGGACGTACAAGGGACTTGTCTGTTAGAACTGTGCTGAGAAATTTGGCTTTCTTGGGCTATTCCAGCAGAAGACCGACTCGAGTGTCTTTACTGACAGAACGACATCGCTTGCAGCGACTCTCGTGAGCACGTGAGCATATCGGTTGGTCCCTAGATGAATGGAAAACCGTGGCCTGGTCCGATGAGTCACGATTTCAGTTAATAAGAGCTGATGGTAGGGTTCGAGTGTGGCGCAGACCCCACGAAGCCATGGACCCAAACTGTCAGCAAGGCACTGTTCAAGCTGGTGGTGGCTCAGTAATGGTGTGGGCTGTTTTTTCATGGCATGGACTTGGTCCTCTGGTGCGACTGCACCGAACATTGACTGGAAATGCTTATGTTCAGCTACTTGGAGATCACTTGCAGCCATTCATGGACTTCATGTACCCAAACAACGATGCGATTTTTATGGATGACAATGCGCCATGTCACCGGGCCACAACTGTTCGCGATTGGTTTGAAGAAATATTCTGGACAATTCCAACGAATGATCTGGCCACCTAGATCGCCCGACATGAATCCCATCGAGCATTTATGGGACATCATCGAGAGGTCTGTTCGTGCCCAAAATCCTGCACCATCAACGCTTTCACAATTATGGACATCTATCGAGACAGCATGGCTCAATATTCCTGCAGAAGACTTCCAACGACTTGTTGAGTCCATGCCACGTCGAATTGCTACACTTCTCCGGGCGAAAGGAGGGCCGACACGATATTAAAAAGGTATCCCATGACTTTTGTCACTTCAGTGTAATATTTAAGATGAGTGGTAGGAGTTTCCTGTGTTTTTTCTAAACAAAATGTAAATAGAGAATTTTTTATGCCTAACAGTACTGCAAGTATATCCTCTTCCTCATTGACTTTTCGTCCATATATAAGTGGAATGCACTATGGTAGGCCCATCAATGTAACCCAAGAAAAGAAAAGTATCCTTGCCATATTTTATTTTACAACTCTTACGGAGTCATTACCAATTTACCACTTACAACTCTTACGGAGTCATTACCAATTTACCATTTACAACTCTTACGGAGTCATTACCAATTTACCATTTACAACTCTTACGGGGTCATTACCAATTTACCATTTACAACTCTTACGGAGTCATTACCAATTTACCACTTTACAACTCTTACGGAGTCATTACCAATTTACCATTTACAACTCTTACGGAGTCATTACCAATTTACCATTTACAAATTTACGGAGTCATTACCAATTTACCATTTACAACTCTTACGGAGTCATTACCAATTTACCACTTACAACTCTTACGGAGTCATTACCAATTTACCATTTACAACTCTTACGGAGTCATTACCAATTACCATTTACAACTCTTACGGAGTACCATTTTCAGTACACGCCATTAACAAGAATCTAATATTTGAGCTGTTTAATGCTATCAAGAATGCGTTACTATTGAGCAGATAGTGATATACATTTATTATTATTGTGTTTGCATTAAGCATTTTAAGATACAAATTTTTAAATGATTTTAACATATATTAATATCCCTTTTAAAATATTAACCCTATTAAATATACTTGTTTTAACTTTATTTTTAACTCTTTTTTAATATCTTACTCTTTACTTGTGCAGAATGCATTTCATTAATTTAAACACAGACAACGCTCGCCATTACTTCATAATATGCAGCATCATTCTGATAAATCCCGTGCAACATTTGTAAAGTTATAAATCTTTAGACGTTATTAGCTTAAAAAATACTTTCGAATAAAGGAAAAAAAAAAAAAGCTACCGAATTCTGGTAAAAGATAAAATAAAACAACAAAAATCTTCTAATGGTCTAAGAGATTGAAGCAGCTGCGGTCAATCGGTATTCGTGAATACAAAATACAAAAAGCAGATATTACATAGAAAAACAAATGCTGGGAGAGGAGAATGATTTTTCTGTTTGAGATGATCGATCAAAGCATTTTTTGACGCATCTTGAACGTAACAGATGATACGCAATCTTCCTGATGGAGAAAAAAATATATTTGATATTTTTTAAATGAAATCATCTGTTTCTTTTGGTTGCAGAACATTTATTTTTCCATTTTTCGCCATTTCGAATAAGTGAACTATTCGTGGGCTGAATTAAATACTTATGGGTAATTGGCCCTCCAAATTATACGTGGCATGACGTACGTTAATAATGCCTAGTAATAATTGTGTTAAATTGCGTAAAAGAACTAATTATAGATTTTTTTTGTTGTGGATACTTATTTTTCATTTTGAAATAAATGCCTTTATTTGAAGTAATATTTTTAAAAGCAACTAATATTTCATTAATCATGTTTTGCAAAGAGTTCTAAACATGAAAATTTCATTAAAAAGGCTACAAAAAATTCTATTGAAATCATTGGAAAAAAAATATCAATTGATTCTATTGGAATTTTTTAAACTAAAGTTTTAAATTGCTAACTTTTGACTTTCTACTTTTTAATTTGATTTTCTTTTAAATGCTAACCTTTTAAATTATAGTCATTTGCCACTGTAAAGTGGGTCTATGGTAGATTCAGCATAACTCAAACTATGAGGTCTCAGACTATGATATAAATTCCCTTAACTATGATTACCAGGCTGTTTTCTTATATTCCAAAAGAAAAAAATAGCTTCTTGAAACTTTTAAGAGAAATTATCCTATGTTACACATGATAAAAAAAATGGAAAAAAGTTACATTAACAAAAAGTAAAGTACAGTTAATTATTAATTTTCTTTGAAATTAGATGAACTTTTTACAATTTGAAAAGATTCACTATTGATTTTTAGATTATTTAAGCTAAACAAAAATTGCAATGAAAATAATTTTAATATTTTTTAATTGATAAGTGAAAAGAAATACACAATTTTTTAATAATTATTTTAACGTCGTAGAGTAAAAATATTATTATTTTTTTAATTTCGCATTTGCTTAGTTAGCATGAACTGTAACTGTTTCAAATGAACTCAGTTGCTGATTCTAACTGATAACAAATATTTTGTAATTTTTATAACTTTGAACACTTAATTATTATTTCTTTATGCATGAAAACAGTAAAATATTTTTATTTATATGCCTGCCATATGAATCTTTTAGAAGTTTTTAAGCATGGCAGATAAATTTATTTACATTTAATTCATTTTAACTTGATTAAAACTTTATTTATGGATTTAATAATGTTAAACCCCTTTATCATAACAAGCTGAAATGTAAGAAGAGGTTAACTTTATTATTAAAATTAAAATTTGATTAAAATAAAAAATTAAAATAATATTTTTTTTTTTAAATTTGTTTAACTAGAAATTTTAAACTTTTTCAAATTTATATATTTATATTTGTGTATTTTTATAGCTCTTCATCTCTAAATATTTTTATTGAAAATAATTGAAATTCTTTTCTATATTACAATTTTTCAAATGCTGCATACATAACTGAAACAACTATGAATATTAATATTTACATAAAATATTCCTTACTTGTTAAAAAGTAAGAAAAGTTAAAGGAGAAAATTTACTCAAACATTTTTTTTTCAACTTTTTTTAAAGCATGTATGCATTTACAAGATTTAAACATCTTTACTACCACAAACTATAATATAAAAATAGTTTGTTTTTCAAAATATTTGGATTTTTATGTATTTGTTGGAACTGGATTCTGATAAAACCGGTAGCAAACAGCGTGTAATCATCATTATCATGCATCAAAAAGTCATCAGCAGTAGTTCCCCATTCAAATGGTTTCACCAATTGAGAATGTTAAGAATAGAATGACTTTTGATGGTGCGACAATGCCAAAGAGTGCATTTATTTGAATCGATTGGTTCTTTCTTCAATTCTTTTTAAAAATACAAAAGAACTTTGGTAGTTAATCTTCTAGACAGTAGCGGATCTTCAATTTGAAAATAAATCAATGTTTAACAAACATGTGGTTCTTGAAAATTTGTTAATGCTAGTTTATTTTGCCTTCTACTAAAAAACAAGACAATCTGTAACATATTGTCGATCATGTCATTCGCAATAGCCTATAAGCGGAAGAGTGGTTTATTTTATTGATTATTATCGTATTTAGTTTAGAAATGTCTTATTACAAAAAAATCATATTAGCTATTTCAAATTACTAATTGAAAATGAAAAAAGAAAAATATTGTTTAGGAATTTATAACATATAAAGGCGAATATATTAACATATTGAGTTAAGCAAGATGAGGCTGAAATTGTGGATAAAACCATCCATAATTAAGTCTAATTATTAAGATGATTGATAGATGCAATAATCTGCGCTTTATCAACCAGCAGTCATTGCAACACAGCAAAGTAAAAACTTTTTGAACTACGATATAGATACGATGTTTTTATAGATCTTGACGACATTAATAATAAATAATAATAAAAATTTGACAAAAATAAAAATGTTCTGGAAACTATAAATTTTGCCAGTCATGTCTAATATGCAATAATTATCTTACATCATATATAGTTTGAATCAGGTGAAATAACCATAAAACGGGAGTTTTTTGGAAAATAAAGTGATTATTTTCAATGCTGAAATAAGAATCAGTTGGATACTTGGATATTTTAATGGATTATTATATTGGTTATATTATCATTATATATATGTTATGTTATATGATGTTATATTATCATTACCAGTGAATTTAATAAGCTTAGGGAAAGTACAGTTAATAATTCAAAGCCCTTTTTTTTGTTATTATAACTGTTGTTGCTGTTGTTGTAATCGTATTCCCTGAAGTGTTCAATAAAATCAAATATTGTGTTGCTCCCTAATTATATTGACTATGTTGATTGCTAGTTCGGAGTATTAATCCTCTTCCGAGGGATGTTCCAGGCAATGCATGGCGGTCAGTATGCATATTGTGGACACACAGTCCCGAGTGGACTGTAAAAAGAACATGTTTTTCTACTGAAGAGTTAAGACAATATTTTTCAAATACCTCCATATAAACACAATTTACAGTAAGCCAAACATGTATTGTTTTCACATTTTACTCAAGTCAGACATCGAGAGGTGAAAAATTTAAGCTGAAAACAACCGTACAAGTGGAAAAATAAAATAGGCTTTCAATTAGCAGGAATTCTAGATGTGTTTGCTTTTATTATTATCTTCTGTTTTACTAATTGTTTTTCAAAGTAGTGACTCCAACGTAGCCACCAGCGGAATTAAAACTTAAGATGATTGTTTTTTAGCTAAGCACGTTATCATTATTAGTGGATTGATCATAAATCTTTAAGCACGGCATATAATTTATAAAATATTAAAGTTTTATTAACATAATATATTAATCTATTAGTGTTCAATAGAATTGAATAATACAAATTAAATATATATATATTTTTTTTATTTCCAAGCATATATATAATATCTTTGTATTCTTTTTTTTCGAGCCAGCAGGACTCTGGTATTATTAGAATAGGGACAAAAGAAGTTTGTCAGATTATTATTATTTTTTTGTGTGTTTTAAAGCAATGTAATGAACGAGTGAGTGAATATGATTTAGAATGCTCTGAGGGAAACCAAATGAAACAATTAGGCAAAACGCGAAAAATATGCCGCATGCCAAGCGGTTGTGAATCAGAAGATTAGAACCGCATGAATCGTGAGTCTGTTAGATATATTTTTTTTTTTTTTTTATTGTTTCGGCTCCTTGTTTCATTCCACATTTATTCTGCATCTATACACAGCTTTCGATTTCTGTTGTCACTTCTCCTTTCTTTTTTTTTTGTTGCATTCTTCTTTTTTTCTTTTCGATCGTAATTTGTTTTGTATAGAACAAAGTTTCAGAGCCATGACTCGGTGGCCAATAGTGGAATTAAAAATTAAGATTCTTAGTTTTTTAGCTAAGCACATTATCACTATTATTTAATTGTTCATCAATCCTTAAACACTGCAAATAATTTGCGAAAAATTAAAAATTTTAAACATAATATATATTTAAAATTTTTAAAAAAACTATGATTTTTTTAAAATTTCCAATGGCTGGGGTACATCAAACAGAATAACCTATCACAATAATAAGAAAAAGTAAGAACTTAAGTAACAACAACGACAGAAACATCAAAAGTTCAGAGGATAACCGGAAGGTATCACCCCATGAAGCGTCTTGCCTCCCAATATCTGGATGCTTCAGCTTCTCCATGGAGACACCGCAGGAACGCAGGTGGTCTCTATCTAAATTCACATTTGTGTTACACAATGAGCACGTAACCACTACAAGAATGCCAACACGGTTAAGGTGGAAGGCAAGGCAAGGCAATCATGTCCTGTTGATAGACGGAACAAAGCCACTGCCTGCCGTCTGGGTTTATTGGGAATACTCTGGAGCCAGTCTCTTCCGTATTTGCGGTCAACCTTACTGAGAAACTGTTCCTGGTGTGTTGACTTCTTAAATATTTTTATGAACTGTTTTGCAGCATGAAAGGAGGTCTTTTGGATTTTCAAATAGGTTTCCAATTAGGTAGTCTCTTTCAAATAGTAGTCCCTTTCAAAAAGCAATTTTAATATATTTAGATGCCCACTCAAAAAGATGGGGATATCATGACTCAAATATTAATCTATTATTGTTCAATAGAATTGATTTATACATATTAAAATATATATATTTTTATTTCCATACATAGTATAAAAACACTGCTTTTGTATTCTTTTTTTCCAACCAGCATGACTCTGGTATTATTAGAATGTGAAAAAAGAAGTTTGTCAGATTATTATTTTTTTTTTTTTGTTTTAAAGCAATTTAATGAACTGCTCCACAATATGATTTAGAAAGCTCTGAGGGAAACCAAATGAGACTATTATGCAAAAATGCGAAAAATATTCCGCATGCCAAGCGGTTGTGATTCAGAAGTTTAGGACCGCATGAATCGCGAGTATGTTATATATGTTGTTTTTATATAATAATAATCATAATATATTAATATACTGGTTTTCTTTTGAATTGATTAATGCATATCAAAATATATATTTCTTTTTATTTTCAAACATAATATTAAAAATATTGCTTTTGTATTCTCTTTTTCGAACCAGCATGACTCTGGTATTATTAGAATAGGAACAAAAAAGAAGTTTGTCAGATTATTATTTTTTTGTGTTTTAAAGCAATTTAATGAACTGCTTCGCAAAATGATTTAGAAAGGAAACCAAATGAGAAGACTGAAACCAAATGAGACGATTAGGCAAAATGCGAAAAATATGCCGCATGCCAAGCGGTTGTGAATCAGAAGATTAGAACCGCATGAATCGCGAGTCTGTTAGATATATTGTTTTGGTTTTTTTATTGTTTCGGCTCTTTGTTTCATTCCACATTTATTCTGCATCTATACACAGCGTTCGATTTCTGTTGTCGCTTCTCCCTTCTTTTTGTTTGTTGCATTCTTCTTTTTCGTTCTATTCTTCTTTTTTTCGATCGTAATTTGTTTTGTATTGAACAAAGTAGCGCGTGTAGGAATTTTTTTCTTTCTCCGGAAACATAAAGAACATCAGGGAAAACTGAAAGTGCAAATGAAGGCTGTTTTTGTGTGACTTTTCTGTTGTTAAATTCAGGAAATAAACGCGCCAGTTATTTCATTCGTTGTTTTTTTTTTTTTTTTTTGTTCTCGATCTGACTTAAATTACTTTTTTCCTTTAAAAGTAAGAGAGAAAGAAAGAAAAAAAACATTTTTTTTTTTTAACTTCCGTTTTTGCGGATCAGTTTCTTTGCCTTATTGAGCGGCATCTGGTGGTATTTTTTAATTCAAAATTTAGTGTAATACCTCACCAAATGGCGCAAAAGACAATGGAAATGATGTACAAGAATAAACAAGTATTCGTCAGTGAAATAGTGTTTTTTTTTATGTATATTTTTTTCTAAGTTCTGCGATGTCATTTACTGAACAAATATCTGAAGGTGAATTTCTTTTCTTTCGTAATTTGGGGATGTTAGCTTTATGAATATCTTATCTCGTTTAAATATTTTTCTCTTTAAATAAAACACGTTGTTTGGAAAAATAAGAAAAGAAATTCAGTGCATTAATATTTATATGATATGGCTGGTGTTAATGTCTTTTATTTATGTCTGAAAGAATTCCTGTACGTATTGATTACTTCAGATGTGACTTAGATTATTATCTGCGAGTGTTGAGTTATTGTCCATTTCTTTTTAAATTATACACAGTAATTCGTTTCATTTTGAAAAAAAGAAACGAATTCCTAAAATAATAAAAAATATAAGAAAAAAAGTTTTATTTTGTGTATAATAAAACAAAGACAAATGGATTAAATAAACTATTCCAGAAAAATAAAAAAAAAAAAACCCCAAAAGTTATGTAATATTTTAAGCTCATTTATTACAATCCATTATATGTTTGAATAGATAATTTGTCCGTTTGTATATTATACATTTCATTCATAATAAATTCCGATAGCATCAATGAACTTAAAAAATGGAAAAAAAAATATATAGTAAATTGGTTAAATCATATAAATATTGAGAGATAAATTTATCAGTTTACTATTATAATTTATTATTATTTTACATTTACAGAATTTTTCTGAAAATCAGTAGATGTGTCTAACTTTTTGATAGTTTTCATACAAATTATACATTTGATTCTGCTTTGAAGTACTATTGATATTTTCCGTATTGCCCAATTTTCTTCAAACAAGCACATTTTCATATCGAATTTGGCATTAAATAAATTCACTATTAATGCATATTATATTATTTATTTTAAATATGGAAATGAAAATCTGTGGAAATCTATTAAGTGAATTATCTGAATTGTCTACCAATCCGAAGATTAGCATTTCAAATTAACTGTCTGGAAACGTCATTGATGTAACTTTTGTTTATAAATATTAATTAATCAATGTATTATTACAATTTAATTTCGACAGAGTAAAGATCCACCATGCATTCCCACAACAAACCATAAACTTGAACTTAATGTTAATAGATCTTTCTTTCTAAGATGGTTGACATTAATTTAGACTTTGGACTTGGCAAGTTTGTTTTTCGCCGGTTAGACTTTGGAACCGGTAACGGAGAAGAGAGCAAAAGAGAAAAAAGGAGTGGACGGAGTAGAGTGGACGGAGTGAAGAGGGTACAAAGAACGAACTCATTTAAACAAACTGCTTTTAAGATATTTTTGTAAATATCTGTTATATAATTGTGTTTTGCGTGTTATGTGTTGCAGTAGTGTAGTGTTGTCTTAGCAAATTTTAATAAATATGACAGATAAAAGTTTGGAATCATCATTTAAAGAAACAATTGTTTCAACCATGAAACAACACTGAATCAAAATAACAGGCAAATCAGGTCCTAACTAACACTGATAGTTTAGTAAAAACTGTAGCAGAAGAAAATTTTTGTTTCATTAATGATATTTCAGTCATAAAAATGTAAGCAACTAAATTAGTAGGATGCTAATGAATTTGAATCAACAGTTATCATTAAGCAGTAAATAATTAATACTATTAATTAGATTTAATTTTTTTTTACTGATTGGCATACACGAAAATTTATATTTTTTTCTTTGAGAATCAAAGATATGTATGCATTTTGAATTACGTTTTAAAAATATAAACTTTAAAAAAATAATTAGTAAACTTAGTATTTTTTTTTGGGCTTTATAGTATGATTATTATTTTCGTTGTTGCTTTTTTAATTAAATAATCCATTTTTATTTCCGGCTTTATAACTTTAGCATGTAATATTTATACCTTTATTGAAATAAGACGAAAATCACTTACTAAATATATATTTTTTTTAAAAATTACCTTTCATTCTAAAATACAATAGTAAAATGCGTGAATATATCATGTGGAACACAAGATAGAATTTATTTATGCATTATACAAAAGAAATATGCATGGTTTGAATTATACATGGTGAAATTTATTGCATGAGAGCATAGAAATCTGAAATCTGATTAAAAATATTTTAAGCAATACAATCGATAGCTGTCAATTTGAATTTTTGGTCTGGATTATTTTTAATTCAATTTCAAGCGTTACCAGTTTAATTTTTTTTAACTTTATTTTTTTTTTTACTTTAGTACACATTTTAATCCAATGTGGTAAACTATTATGGACTTGGGAAATGTCAGATGAACACATGTACAAATGTGACGAATAGAAAAGAACTTTTTTTCAATTTTTTTTTCTCTTTGTGAGAACTTTTCAACTTGACCGCAGCTGCTTCATTTTTTCGAAACTCTGTTCTTGTTAAAAACAGGTGTCCCACCATAAGTGAAGTGAGTTTCTTATTTTTCACATGAGCGGACTTCAACGAGTAACTTCATTGAGTTTCTGGCCATCATATTTTTTAGAAAAGGAGAAATACTTTTCACTTCCAGCAAAGTTAGGCGGGATTTTTCTTTTTCCTACGTTATAAAAGAGGATCTATTTTTCTCACTTTGCATGTTGCCTGTTTTCTGAGCTATAAAAAGATGCAATTCGGTAGCTTCTGTTTAGGATGTAACATCAAATTCGTTAAAACATAAAATATTTGAATTTTGTAATCATATATAAATTGACATGTTAAGAATTTTTCTAATGTGCTTCTTTTTATTTCTGATATTTGATATATAAAAATATTATATATCAAATTTTAGAAATATTCTTAAGAATTGTATACTATGCAGATGTTCTAAAGGCAAAATGAAGATGATATAAAATATGATGAAAATTATGTTGTTTTTATGAAAAATGATATACATTATGTTGCTTTTATGTGTAATAATTGAAAAGTAAATAAATATTCACTTAAATATTAAAGTTGGAATTTGTAGTTGTTTTGAAATTTGTGTATCCTTGCTCTAAAAATGAAAAAAAAAATGCCATTTTATTATCGAGAAACTGCTAGTTTGAAAACAAAAAATACAGAATGGAACAAATAAGCTCAAATCAAGAGAATCTGCATATTTTGTTAATTTACTCGAATTATACTGAATGTAAGTTGAAACTAATGCTTTAAAGATACAAATTTCTAGTGACGAATATGCAAGTGTACATGTGCGTGTTTGCAGTGCATGTAGAGGAACAGGTCTTATAAACAAATGTTGGAATTTCTGCGGTCTGTTCCGTGCAGATTTCCACCCAAGTTTAAATTGTATAACTCAGTGCTGTGCCACAGATTTAATTGTAAAACTCAGTTTTGTGTGCATTTGAAGGAAGCAGTGTGGAAAATATTAAATATGTTGAGATAAAACTTGGTCAAGGCCATTCAAGGCTCAAAAAGTCACATGAAGATCTGCATTTTTTTTTTTTTTGCATTACAGCAAAATGTAACGCAAATTTAACAGTTTCTCTTGTGAGCCTCATGCGATCACAGATCTTTTGGTTTCAAGGCATACTTTTTTCCAGTAGGCTAAATGAAACACGTCTTCAAGAAGATTTGTTTGTGTTCAGTTCACTTAGGTTTAAATTCTCAAATTTCGCTTAAGATTAGGTGATACGATTAACATAAAATATCGACTTCGGTTGGAAAATCAATAAGATATCGTGGTATATACTAATAAGTTTTAATTGAGTCTAACCATTGATTCTTGACATACTTTTGCCTAAGGAATACATATGATATGATATATGTCCTTTATCATCGTACCAAGAGACTACCATGGCAATGTAGGATTGACATCATTTTGGATGGCCCCTTAAACCTCCATGTTTTTTATTAGAGGTGACTCTGCGAAATATATAGATCAGAATCTGTGTTCACAATATATAGGGTGAAATTAGATTTCATTGTTTAGTAATGGATGACAAAGCCCACTCTGAAAGGAAAGAAAGATTTGTTGAGTGGATTGTCCAGTTAGATCTCGAGACATAAACCATATAAAACATTTTGTGGACAATCTAGAGAGTGTTTTAAAAATGTTTTAGGAGTGTTCTAGGATATTTTTACACGATCAGGCTCTATAAAATTATTATACCATAAAATGTTGCTATTTTTTATATTAATTAATCTGTGAATAAAGTTAATTTCGTTACAATCTGCACAAGAACTCTGAGTTATTCCACCAAAAAATAAAATTCTCTTAATTTTGAAAACCGATATTGTTCATCTATTATGCTTTATATATAAATACATAGTAAGGATTTTATATTAATTTCTTTAGTGTTTATTATGTGAAGTAGCAAATAATTGAAATATGTATATACTTGTTTATGCATTGTTAAATTCATATTCTGAAAGTAAACGATAGAAAAAGAAATACTTTTTCTGTTGTGTTATGTTCTGCTATTTGGAAAGAAATAACTGTCTGGCATGGTAATAAAAGAAATTTATATCGTAACTGCATATATTTTTGAAATGATAATTTTTTTCTAATTTAACCATAAAAAAAAATCTACTGGAGGTTCAATGTCAATCGATAATAATTCACATAATATGGCTTATTTAAGGAAATGAAGCTATATTTCTATTAAGTATTTAATGCCATAATTTTATAATGATTCATGAGCTATTATATATATGTAGCTAAAAATAAATTATATTTGTAAATAAGCAATTTTCCGTACATGAAATCATAAAAATATGTTTTTATATTAAATTTTATCTTCTGTGCTTGACATTTGATATATTTTCCATTGCCTAATTGTGTTGTGTACCATAAAAGTATTGTTTATCTTTTCTATAGTTAACTCAAATTTCTTAAAAGCCCATAAGAACCTTTTACACAAGCGAATTAAATCTGTGCCAAGAATTTCTTTTGGAAAAAAATAATGTTGAAAGATTCAATCTTAATTTATATTTGATGAAAGTTAATTCGAATTTAAATAAATAAACAATGATTTTCCGTACATAAAATTTAAAAAATCCTTTTTACATTAATTTATATTTTCTGTGTTTGACATTTGACTTATTTTTACACTGTGTACTTGTGCTGTGTACCACAAAAGTATCGTTTATCTTTGCTACTTAGCTCAAATATCTTAAAAGCCCATATGAACCTTTTAGACACAAGTGTATTAAATCTATGCCAAGAATTGCTTATGGAAATAAAATAATGTTAAAGATTCAATCTTACTTTATATTTAATGAAAGTTAACTCGAATTTAAATAAATAAAATTAAATTGCCTTAGATAAAATCTTTGTATCTAATTACAACTGATGGGAGATTAACTATTTAATTTCAGTGGCTTACCCAAACAAAAACCACAACACTGAGTTCATCCCACTTAAACTAAACAAATTCTGTGAAGCAGGAATCGCGTTAATCAGAACTAAAATTCTCAGAACACACAGCAACCGCGCGTTGAGGCTGTCTTTAACTATTACCACTGAATAGACTGCAGCTTTCTCATTACCATTTATTTAATGGGATGGCTGGAGGTCTAAAGCTCGCAGAGCTGATTAAATTTCCGTCTTTGATAGATAGTGACAGAAAGAGTACTTAATTAAATGTCTTCCGAAAATTTCGAACGTCAAACATGGAGAAGCGGCTTCTCTTTTTTTATTCTTCTTATTTGAGATAAGAATTTATTTAATTTTCATTTGATTGAAGCTGCTACAAATTTCTCATTTAATTTTTTAAATATTAGCCTATTAACAGAGATTAAATGTTTTTAAAAAATAATAATTTAATAACGTATGAAGAACGTAAATTACTTTAAAATTTAAATGCCTTATAAATGTTGATGGAATAAATGTTCTTCTTTAATGATATATTACTGAATTGAATATTTATTAAGATATTGATATTTTTCATCTGTGCTTACATTTTGTTTTTTCTACAGCTATTTGGCCCAATGGTAACGTGCACAGCGAACGTGCTTGAGACTTCAATCCACTGGCTGCATTGTTTTAGTCACTGCTTTTAGAAACGAAGGGACTCAATGTTGAATGTGACATTGCGTGTAAAGCATCAATAGCCAGGCTTCTAGATGATAGTTTTCCATGTTTAAGACACAAAACTGCTGTTTATTTATCCCTAAAAATTGTATAGGGAACATTGCCATCACCCTTGAGAGGATTGTTCATGGTATATGCACGTGATACATAATGCCCACCATTGTTAAAACAAATCGTAAATCTGGAAGATTTTTTTCAACTGGTATATATTTATGAGAAAACAATGATGCAACAGTTATACACAAAAATATTAAATAAATTATTATCTCAGTATTTTATTAAAAAAATCACGATTGAATAATTTTTTTCAATATAAAAATTCAATTTTGTTAAATTTTAAATTAATTGAGAAATATTTCAATTGATAACATATTTTAAATACACATTTCAAAATTTCTGATGGTCTTTATTTAGTATTAAACATAAATATATTTTTAGATTTTTTTTTTTTTCAAAATCACTAAAATGTTACTGCATTAAAAGAATTTAGTAATTTAAAAAATATAATAATAATTGCAAAAGCATTTATCCTTGACATATTAAAAGATTAATTACGTTTTTCTTTTGAAATAAAAGACATTTTATAACAAAAACTTATGATTTATGCTGTAAAATAAGATTTAGTGTTAAATATGATAATAACCCATTTCCATTTCGTCAAAAAGTGCTTTAATTCCTTTTTCCCGCTGAACTCGTAGCCTAATTGTTATGATCTTATCTAGCCTAAAAAGAGTAGGAGGATTCAAATCCGATGTAGGTGTACGTTGCTTTCGGAAACGAAAAAAAAAATCTATGGTTATTGTTTGGTCGCAAGCGTTTGCAAAACTATGGTGACAGAGTTCGTAAAATTATCTCCCATTGATAGTCCGGCAGTGTGGTGGGGGGTATTTCTGGGTTTTTACCATACCCTACACAAGTGAGAGGGTGTTCTGCTAAAAGTCGTCCGGAATTGTATTATCCTTCGCTCGGCTGTTTGTGCAGTTTGTGGCATTGATGATAAAAGATGCTCATAGATGTTCAACAAAAAATAAATGTCATGCACTTTTTTTCAGAATTGAACGTATAACTATTTTATACATAAATATTAGATTAAAACTGAGAGTTGTTGATATTTGTGTTAATACATTTTTCATATAATTTTTATATAGTTTGCAAAGATATTACTGATATATATCACTATGCTTCCACAAATAAATAATAATAACTCACCAATCACTTTCAGGGTTATAACTGTGATTGACCGTCCCTTGCCTTATGGAAATCCACTCTGCATCTGTATTCTCCAGCGTCCTCCTCTTGTACAGGGTCCAGCTGCAAGAAGGCTGGCCTATTAATCATGTTGGTAGGCACGGTGGTCCAACGTTGAGACTGCTGACTGCCTGGCCTGCTCCAAGGTCCCTTGACGAGCATCCTAGCGTGTAGATGGGCGATGGAGCTTCGTCTTTGTACCAAAGAATAAGTGCAACGCCATCGTCAGCGGATGGTGGAGATATATCGCAAGGCAAAGCCACTTTTCCTTTTACTACAGCGGTATACAGAATTGAAGCTGGAAGAAAAAAATATAAAAATATGTAAGATTGTTTGTTCAAACAGGAGGTGTAAAGAAAATCGAATTTCGTGAGTTTTTGTCGAGAAATATTTTCTTGGGATGTATAGATATGGTTTTCAAAATTGTCAAAAGAATGAATTGTCGTTGAAGAAATTCTTAACTGCATTACATATTGTTTTTATTTTAAACATTTTTATTACCTTTCTTTACATAGCATTCATCATATTTCTATTTTAAACATTTTTATTACCATTCTTTACATTGTATTCAGCATATTTCTATTTTATAATATTTGAATATATCACTAATTTTATAATATTATAATATTTTAATATATAATTTTATAATATTTGAATATATTTACAATATATTATTTGACAAAACATTAAGTTAATTTATATTCGGTTAAATCAAAAAGTTCTTATTTTAAAATTTATGCTTTCTATCGTCTTTTATATGGATTTGTTCTATATATGTAACAATGTAATAATATGTACAATGTAAACAATATTACTAATATATATACTTTGTAATTTGTTTTAATATTATTATTTATTTTATTATTAGCACAAATAATATAAATTCATTAATATTTCCTTTTCATATAAATATAGGCATATATAAACATATTTGGCGAAATATTTTTATTTTTGTTAATTCATAATATTTTTTTCGAATCAAGAAAGTAATTTCAAAATCATAATTTAAAATCAAAAACACTACTGCAATTTGTAAAAAAAAAGTTTTGCCTTGACATATTTTTGTAATTAAACATATGAAACTAAACAATATTTTTCACTTTTTATTTTCTTAATTAGCAACAAGCTCAAAAGAAAACGGAACTGAAAACTAATTACAATTACAAGTAAAAAAACAAAAAACTAAAAAACGAACATTAAATCTTCAAAAAACAAAGAGTCCGTAATAATTTTTAACATTTCGAAAATCAATTTAAAATTCTTTTTTTTTTTAGTTTTTTATATTTTTCATTATTCACGCAACTTCCTTGCAAATCATTTTATTATCTCAGCAGCAAAAGTCATTATCAATTCTCTCGAATCGAGAAACTAAAAAGACAAATAAAACAAAAAAAAATCAATTTTTGTCCATTCACTAAAACATTAAATACAATTTTTCGAAAGAAAAAAAAAAAAAAAAAAAAAAAAAGTCATCCGATTCATATTAAGAAAATCAAAATTCCAAAAAAAAGAAAAGAGTAATAATTCCGAACAAATCATAAGCAATAACTGTAGCATTTTAAGAAATTATTGCTTTTTTTATCACTTCAATTATAATGCTACTTTGCTGGACGCATTACCACATTCTAAGAAACAATGAAAGTTACTCGGAATTCGTTATGAAGGTAGTGTTTATTTTTAGTGCATATCTGTCATGATTGTCATGCTTAATTTTTGCAACTTGGTAATCAATGGTTTCCTGACTGCTCTTATAGGAGGGGAAATCATCTTCTGTGTAATTAAATAACAGAATAAATATATCCATTAGGATGTAGTTCAGAAAAACTCATTTTCGCAGCTGTCATATTTCATTTGAATATTCTGAGATTAAATGAAAAATGAAACACCATACAAGTAAAATAAAATGCAGCATTAAAAAGTGTGAAAGATGTTTTTGGAAAAACAAGAAAAAAATAATAGCGAATTCTTTTACGAACTTTTTTTTTAATTCGTACAACCGTTTTTAATAAATTTATTCTACTAAAGAATTAAATTATTAATTAATTTAATTAAACCTACATCGAATAAAACATCTTAAACATTTATAGAACTTAAAAAATATTAAATTTTTAATTTAATATTTAAAGTTATAATGAAACAATTTTTCGGGAAGGATTTATAAAAATATAACTTATTATTATAATAATTATATTTATAATAATAATTATTATTATAATGATTATATGGTAATAATGGTAATTATAATATAATGATATTATTATTATTATTATATTTGTAATAATTATCATTACAACTATTATATATAATAATTATAATGGATAAATATATTTATAAATAATATTTATTTATTGTAAAAGTTTTATATAAATGTGCAGTTTAATGTTTATGGCTGTCAAAAAAATAATAAAATATTTTATAATATGTTTTTATGTACAATTGTTAAATTCATATAATATTGTATAAATTATTGGCTTTTGATATTAAAATAGGAAAGCAAAGTAACAGTATTTCAGAATGTACTTCCCACTGTGAATGAAAGGTTTTTCAATAACAAGCATATTTATTCAATTACATTTAATAATTAGATAAATATTAAAAAAAACAATGATTATTTAAATAACATTTTAAAAACGATTTTGAAGGTCAGTCAAAGCCATAAGATATAAGAAATTTTGTAATTATTATTACCGACTAAATAATAGAAGCAAGTCGACATATTTCTTAAGACCACAATTATAAAATTATTTTTCAATATTTAAATTAAGTCAAAATTTATAAAAGAAAATAGAAATAGATGCAATAATATAAAATAATACATAATATAGAAATACAATAATTTAAATTAAATAATGACTATTAAGATAAATGACACAAATTCATTAATTCATAATGAAATGCAAAAATTACACAATGTCATTTTTTCTTCATTGACATGTTTATGTTTTGAAAATAAATAATTGACATTTTGAAAGAGTTTTCTTAAGTTATTATTTTTTCATTGTTATTTCAGAATATTTACATGATTAAAAGTAATTGAATAAATGCGTTTGTTATTGAAAAACCTTTCAATCACAGCAGGAAAGCATATTTTGGAAATACTGTTATTTTTCTTTTCAACTTTATTTCCCAAATGAGATTATTGAGATAATAGTGTAAACTTGTGATATGTTCCCCACTTTCTATATTTAGTTCAAACGGAGAAATATCTTTTCAGTGACATACCAATTATGCAAACAGAAATAAAATGTTTGAAGCCAAATCCTTATCATGAAATGGATAATGATTCTTGAAATGCATCATTTTGTATTCAGAATTATTCATAAATGGCGGATAAAGCAAAATATTCATAGTAAATTGGCGATATGCGGAAAGTAGTGATATTTACATCCGTTAAAATATACGACATATTTTGGTAATTTTTTCCTGAGGTAAGAAAAGTCATTATAAAAATAAAAATAAAAAAATTCAAAATCAAAAACCCCAAAGAGAATTTATGAATAAAGAGAATTTCGCTCAAAATATCTTATGAATAATAATATGAGTTTTTATATTTATGCTAGGGATCAAAATATTGATATTATGTTACTTATAATAGCACAAAATATTTAAAAAATAAACCCATTTAAATATCCTTTTATACTGGAATATAATATTCTTAAAATAATTAACAAAATAATTAACATTTAATAAATATGTCATTTAGTTAATTTTCTAGTAAAAATATTTAAAGGTTAGTCAAATATATTTATTAGAAAAGTAATTAATTGAATGTCTCGTTTTGTTTGGCTTTAAACTCTAATAAAGAAATTATGTTTCTGCTACTAAAACGAAATAGAATAAAGATTTTGTACCAGTCAGTATTTATAGTATTTGAATTACTATTGACGAAACTATTTACTTTAACATTTTGGAAATGAAAGTAGTATAATAATAATTTTAAAAGTCTTTCTTTTTTATATTTTCAATACTATACAGAGCTGACATTGTACCTGACTACCCGCAAAAAGTACTTAGATTTAAATAGCAAACAAAACTTACAAACAACGTATTATACTTATTTAATTAGTATATTATTATTATATTGTCTAGAATAAATTATTTTAAATTGTTTGGTAAAAATATGATAATGCAGTTTTTAAATTAAACTTTAATGAAGAAACTGTTGTGGTAATGTCCGTTGTAGCCATATCAAATATCATTTCTGCTATTGTTTCTGATTTTTATATTATCTTACAAGTTTATGATGCTTATGTAATAACTTCCTCCAACGTAATTGAAAAAAATACTGACAAAAGAATTGTAACAAATTAAAATAGAATGACACATGCAAATTTAAAATCTTGTAGAAAACGAAACAGAATAAAGATTTTGTACCAGTCAGTATTTATAGTATTTGAATTACTATCGACAAAGCTTCTTACTTTAACATTCTGAAGAAAAAGTAGTATAATAGCATTTTTTAAAAGTTTTTTCTTTTATTTTTTTCTAGTACTATTCGAAGCTAACATTGTACCAGAGTAGCCAAAAATGCACTTAGAATTTCAATAGTACAAAAAACTTAAAAAAAACCCGCTTATTGTACTTATTTAATTAGTATATTACTATTATATTGTATAGAAAAACAGTTTTTTGTAAATCTTTTGTTAAGAAATGGTAATGCAGTTTTTTTATATTAAACTTTAATGAAGAAACTGATGTTGTAATGTCCATTGTGGCAGCATCAAAATCATATTCTCATTATTCATATAAATATTGCGGTATATTCACTTGCAGAAAGTTTAAAATTATGTAATAACTTCTTACAACTTAAGTGAATTGCACACTAGCAAAAGGATGATTGTGGCAAAAAGTGAAATAAATAAGAATGACACTTACAAATTTAAGATCTTCTAAGAAACAAAATAGAATAAAAAATTTGTTCAATTATTATTTATAGTAGTTAAATTACTATCGACATAGCTTCTTACTTTACCATTCAGAAAACTAAAAGTAGTATAATAATAATTGTTTATATCTTCCAGTACTATCCCAAGCTGACATAGTTACAGAACTACCAGAAAATGCACTTAGATTTAACTATTCCAAACAACGTATTGTACTCATTTAATTAGTATGTTATTATTATTATATCGTCTAGAAAAATATCTTGTAAATCTTTTGTGAAAAAAATGGTAATGCAGTTTTTTATTAAACTTTAATGCAGAAACTGCTATTGTGATGTCCGTTGTGGCAGCACAAATATCTAGACAGAAAGTTTTGAATGGCTCTGTAATTACTATTTCCAACTTAACCGAATTGTCCACTAACAAGAGGACCGCGACAAAGCAGAAGTAAATGTGGTTAATGCCCAAGCCAGCAGCCTTTGCAGCGGAAAGAAGTTAAGACGGAACAATAGCTGGGAAAGGGGAAGAAAGCCTTTAAGGAATGCAACTTCTTCCTCTTCCGTTTTCCTTTTCTATTTCTTTGATTATCTTGTTGATGTTAAAGAGGACTTGTCTTTTGTGTGGGCTGTCCCCGTCCCAGAAAGTGTCCGTTAATTCGCCGCTAGAGCGAGTAAAGAACCATTAACCGAAATCCAGTAGAATGACTTCATGGACGCTCAGGCTGGATTGTGAAAAGGACTTGAGCAACTGGTAGATCCCACCCCAATGGAAAGAAGTGACGGCTGGATAGTTTCGCTTTAACATAAGGAATGCTTTTGTTCTACTTGGGGAAAAAAAAAAAGGAACGCTTTCTTTGTTACTGGATGTGCCGCTCCTATTCATGTTATACCTTTTTTTCTTAAAAAAGAACGAAAATAAAGAGATGAATTGAGGAGTAGGAATGCTTATGCGTTTCCTGCGTGAAGAAAAAAAAAAAGAAGATAGAGATTCACATCTGGAACGATTTATTCGTAATGGTGAAGCAATATGTTCTAAAGAGGGATTCCAAAAGGGCTATTTCAACGAAATGATTTCATCTAAATACCCATTGAAGAGAAAAGCATTTAAGACCTGGATGAAGCTTTTGAAATAAGTCGTTTATACAAACACATTTTATTTTGAGAACCTTAGCAATTTCAGTGCAAAATTCTTGCACGATAAATAGCTAGTGCATGAAATTCCATATGACTTCAATAGGCACTGAAAATTGTATGTTTTGCAATTCATAAAAATCTTACATAATTTCTTAATATTTTCTTATTATCTTATGAAAAAATACGTTTAGAAATCTTGTAAATATTCATCTCTTTTTAAAACATACGCATATAATGAATAAATTTAATATTATGTGAACATTTTTTAAATTTTGGGTTACAAATTTATCTAACAATTTAAAAATATCAATATACTATACATACTTATCAAACTCATGCATGGAAATTAGTTGTGGCTACATAAAAATCATATTCCTATCATTCATATATACGTATTTATTGCAGTATCATACTCTCTTTGCGGAAAGTTTAAAATTCTTATGTAATAACTTTAAACTTAAAGTGAATTATACACTAGCAAAAGGATTGTGGCAAAGCGAAATAAATGACAATGACACTTTGCAAATTTATGATCTCGTACTAAACGACAGAAAGATTTTGTTCCACACATTACATATAGTAGTTAAATTACTATCAACGAAGCTACTTACTTTAACATTCTGAAAATAAAAGTAATCTAACAATAATTTTATAAGGTTTTTTTCATTATATATTTTTTTTATTATTTTCCAATACTATTGGAGCTGACATTATTCAAGACTACCCGGGAAATGAACTTAGATTTAGTTAGTATAATATTATTATTATTACATTGACTAGAAGATTATCTTGTAAATCTTTTGTTACAAAAAATGGTAAAGACGTTTTTATATTAAGCTTTAATGAAGAAACTGCTGTTGTAATGTCCGTTGTGGCAGCATCGAATCTCTAGACAGAAAGTTTCGAATTGCTCTGTGTAATTACTATTTCCAACCTAACTGAATTGCCCACTAACAAGAGGACCGCGACAAAGCGAAGTAAATGTGGTTAATGCCCACGCCAGCAGCCTTGCAGCGGAAAGAAGTTAAGACGGAACAATAGCTGGGAAAGGGGAAGAAAGCCTTCCGGAATGCAACTTCTTCCTCTTCCGTTTTCCCTTTTTCTATTTCTTTGATTATCTTGTTGATGGTAAAAGAGGACTTGTCTTTTTGTGTGGGTTGTCCCCCGTCCCAGAAAGTGTCCGTTAATTCGCCGCTAGAGCGAGTAAAGAACCATTAACCGAAATCCAGTAGAATGACTTCATGGACGCTCAGGCTGGATTGTGAAAAGGACTAGAGCAACTGGTAGATCCCACCCCAATGGAATGAAGTGACGGCTGGATAGTTTCAAGCTTAACATAAAGGAATGCTTTTGTTCTACTTGGGGAAAAAAAGGGAACGCTTTCTTTGTTACTGGATGTGCCGCTCCTATTCATGTTATATCTTTTTTCTTAAAAAAAAGAACGAAAAATAAAGAGATGAATTGAGGAGTAGGAATGTTTATGCATTTCCTGCGTGAAGAAAAAAAGAAGATAGAGATTCACATCTGGAAAGATTTATTCGTAATGGTGAAGCAATATGTTCTAAAGAGGGATTCCAAAAGGGCTATTTCAACGAAATGATTTCATCTAAATACCCATTGAAGAGAAAAGCATTTAAGACCTGGGTGAAGCTTTTGAAATAAGTCTTTATACAAACATATTTTTTTTTGAGAACCTTAGCAATTTCAGTGCAAAATTCTTGCACGATAAATAGCTAGTGCATGAAATTCCATATGACTTCAATAGGCACTGAAAATTGTATGTTTTGCAATTCATAAAATCTTCTTAATATTTTAATTATCTTGTGAAAAATGGCTTTTGAAATCTTGCAAATATATTTTCTTATTATCTTAATAAAAAATTTTGGACGTTTAAATTTATCTACCAATTTAAAAATATATTCATCCCTTTCGAAAACATACGCATATAATGAATAAATTTAATATTATGTTTTAACATTTTTTAAATTTTGACTAAATTCATAGAGTATAATGAAATTTATCTGTGAACAATTTTTAAAAATTTATCAACAATTTACTTTCAAGATACATACTTTTATCAAACTCATGCATGGAAATTAGTTGTGGCTACATAAAAATCATATTCTTATAATTCATATATACATTTATTGAAATATCATACTTTATTTGCGGAAAGTTTAAAATTCTTATGTAAACTTCTTTCAACTTAAGAGAATTACTCACTAGCAAAAGGATTGTGGCAAAGTAAAATAAATGACAATGACACTTGCAAATTTAAGATCTCGTAATAAACGACAGAAAGATTTTGTTCCACTCATTATTTATAGTAGTTAAATTACTATCAACAAAGCTACTTACTTTAACATTCTGAAAATAAAAGTAATCTAACAATAATTTTATAATATTTTTTTTTTCATTATTTTTTTTTTATTTTCCAATACTATTGGAGCTGACATTGTTCAAGACTACCCGAAAATGGACTTAGATTTAAATAGTTTACAAACAACGCATTGTACTTATTTATATTATTATTATTATCATATTGACTAGAAGATTATCTTGTAAATCTTTTAAAAATGTTAAAGATTTTGCAAAAAAATGGTAAAGACAGTTTTTATATTAAACTTTAATGAAGAAACTGCTGTTGTAATGTCCGTTGTGGCAGCATCAAATCTAAAGACAGAAAGTTTCGAATGGCTCTGTAATTACTATTTCCAACCTAACTGAATTTCCCACTAACAAGAGGACCGTGACAAAGCGAAGTAAATGTGGTTTAGGCCCACGCCAGCAGCCTTGCAGCGGAAAAAGTTAAGACGGAACAATAGCTGGGAAAGGGGAAGAAAGCCTTCCGAATGCAACTTTTCCTCTTCAGTTTTCCCTTTTTCTATTTCTTTGATTATCTTGTTGATGGTAAAAGAGGACTTGTCTTTTTGTGTGGGTTGTCCCGCGTCCCAGAAAGTGTCCGTTAATTCGCCGCAAGAGCGAGTAAAGAACCATTAAACGAAATCCAGTAGAATGACTTCAGGACGCTCAGGCTTGATTGTGAAAAGGACTAGAGCAACTGGTAGATCCCACCCCAATGGAATGAAGTGACGGCTGGATAGTTTCGCTTTAACATAAAGGAATGCTTTTTGTTCTACTTGGGAAAAAAAGGGAACGCTTTCTTTGTTACTGGATGTGCCGCTAGTATTTATGTTATATCTTTTTTCTTAAAAAAGAACGAAAAATAAAGAGATAAATTGAGGAGTAGGAATGTTTATGCATTTCCTGTGTGAAGAAAAAAAGAAGATAGATATTCACATCTGGAACGATTTATTCGTAATGGTGAAGCGATATGTTCTAAAGAGGGATTCCAAAAGGGCTATTTCAACGAAATGATTTCATCTAAATACCCATTGAGGAGAAAAGCATTTAAGACCTGGATGAAGCTTTTTGAAATAAGTCTTTATACAAACACATTTTATTTTGAGAACCTTAGCAATTTCAGTGCAAAATTCTTGCACGATAAATAGCTAGTGCATGAAATTCTATATGACTTCAATAGGCACTGAAAATTGTATATTTTGCAATTTATAAAATCTTACGTAAGTTCTTAATATTTTAGTATTATCTTATGAAAAATGGCTTTTGAAATCTTGCAAATATCCATTTCTTTTTAAATATATATATATATATATATAATGAATGTGTTTAATATTCTGTGAAAATTATTAAATTTTGGAGTTACAAATTTATCTACCAATTTATAAATATCAATATACTATACATCCTTATCGAAACACGTATGAAAATCAGTATTATATAATGCATATGCATTTTAATGGAAATTTTAATAATATATGAATTTTTAAATAATCATTGCAAATTTTGTCGAACATAGGTAATTTTCATGACTAAATTCCTAATATTCATCTATTTTTAAAATATAAAGATATAATGAATGAGTTTAATATTCTGTGAACAATTTTTAAATTTTGGAGTTACAAATTTATATAACAATTTAAAAATTTCAATATACTATACATACTTATCAAACTCATGCATGGAAATTCGTTGTGGCTACATAAAAATCATATTCTTATAATTCATATATGAGCATTTATTGCAATATCATATTTTCTTTGCGGAAAGTTTAAAATTCTTATGTAATTTCTTTCAACTTAAGAGAATTACACACTAACAAAAGGATTGTACCAAAGTAAAATAAATGAAAATGGCACTTGCAAATTTAAGATCTCGTAGTAAAGGACATAAAGATTATGTTCCTCTCAGTATTTATAGTAGTTAAATTACTATCGACAAAGCTACTTACTTTAACATTCTGAAAATAAAAGTAGTGCAACAATAATTTTATATTTTTTTCATTATTTTTTATTTATTTTCCAATACTATTGGAGCTGACATTGTTCAAGCCTACCCAAAATGCACTTAGATTTAAATAGTACAAAAAATTACAAACAACGCATTGTACTTATTTAATTAGTATATTATTATTATTATATTGTATAGAAGAAAATATTGTAAATGGTAAAGCGGTTGTTAAAAATGTTAAAGATTTTGCTGAAAAAAAATGGTAATGCAGTTTTTATATTAAACTTTAATGAAGAAACTGCTGTTGTAATGTCCGTTGTGGCAGCATCAAATCTAAAGACAGAAAGTTTCGAATGGCTCTGTAATTACTATTTCCAACCTAACTGAATTTCCCACTAACAAGAGGACCGTGACAAAGCGAAGTAAATGTGGTTTAGGCCCATTCCAGCAGCCTTGCAGCGGAAAGAAGTTAAGGCGGAACAATAGCTGGGAAAGGGGAAGAGAGCCTTCCGAATGCAACTTCTTCCTCATCCGTTTTCCCTTTTCTATTTCTTTGATTATCTTGTTGATGGTAAAAGAGGACTTGTCTTTTTGTGTGGGCTGTCCCCGTCCCAGAAAGTGTCCGTTAATTCGCCGCTGGATCGAGTAAAGAACCATTAACCGAAATCCAGTAGAACGACTCCATGGACGCTCAGGCTGGATTGTGAAAGGACTTGAGCAACTGGTAGATCCCACCCCAATGGAATGAAGTGACGGCTGGATAGTTTCGCTTAACATAAAGGAATACTTTTGTTCTCTTTAAAAAAAGAACGTTTTCTTTGACTACTGGATGTGCTCCTATTCATGTTATATCTTTTTTTTTTAAAAAAAAGAACGAAAAATAAAGAAATGAATTGAGGAGTAGGAATGTTTATGCATTTCCTCTGTGAAGAAAAAAAGAAGATAGAGAGATCCCATCTAGAAAGATTTATTCCAAATGGTGAAGTGGTATGTCCTAAAGAGGGATTCCAAAAAGGGCTATTTCAACGAAATGATTTCATCCATAGGCCCATTGAGGAGAAAAGCATTTAAGACCTGGATGAAGCTTTTGAAAATAAGTCGTTTATACATACAAGTTTTATTTTGAATACCTTAGCAATTTCAGTGCAATATTCTTGTAAGATGAATAGTTAGTGTGTGAAATGCCATATGACTTCAATAGGTACTGAAAATTGTATATTTTGCAATTTATAAAATTTTCCATAAGTTCTTAATATTTTCGTATTATCTTATGATAAATGCGCTTAGAAATCTTGTAAGCATTCAAATTTTTAATATATATGTATATATACATATGAATGAGATTCATACATTGTGAACAAGTTTTAAATTTTAGAGTTACAAATTTATCTAATAATTTAAAAATATCAATATACTATACCTACTTATCAAATTTATGCATGGAAATCGTTATTATAAGGCATATGTAAATATTATTTAATGTATATGCATTTTAATAGAAATTTTAATAATATTTTAATTTTTAAGCAATCTTTACAAAATTTGTCGAATATAAGACTTTTTCTTGAGTAAATTAATGATTTAAATTGCAGAAATACGTTCAATTCTCTTATTATACTGTATTCAAATTTGTTTAATATTTTTCATTTGTGATAATCTGAAGTGTAATAATTGTTAGTGTACTATCTAGAGCATTAAATGTGATTTATGAAGTGTGACTTAAAGTGTGATGTATCTGCATATAAATTGTTTTGTTTAATTAAATCGAATATTAAACTACATATTACCATGGTAAATAAAAATAAAATAACTAAAAATAATAATTATAATATTTAGAACAATTCCTGACCTAATATCCAATATTAAATAAAATATTCATATAGAAAAATAAATTTTGTTGCTAAAGAAATATATTTACAAGTCATTGAAATTTTTAACTCATTTATAAATTTTCTAAAGAAACTATAATCGAAGTAATACAAGGCATTTTGTATTAATTTAAAAAAAAATATAACGAAATCATTTTATTACGGAAGTATATAATACACAAAATTTAATACCAGTTTATACTCATAATATAATATTTCAAATACTCTTTTAAAAATACCGATTCCTTAATATGGGGGCATAAAAAATAAGTGTTGACCAATATGTTGAAATCAATCTTCTTTCTTATTTATTAAAATAATTGCAAAATAATGAGGACGGACAAATTACCACCATCTGTGACTTCATTGATCTCAAGCTAGTACAATGGAGTAAGTTTTATTCATTTCTTAGATGGAAGCCGTTTGTATCTTGGGGCCACTGAGAGCCGAATGTTTGTTAAAAAGAGGTCAGGTGCCTGCTTGGATCTGTCTTAGTAGTAGATACAGAGGATATACACCAGGAGTATGGTCTGGGAAGCAATTCCTAATAACAGGATGTCTTTCATAGTTATACCACAAACATTGACAGAAAATTTGTGCATCAGATTAGTGATTGAAATTGTTGTGCTGTCATTTATGATCACTACTACAGGGGGATTAGACAAAATATAATTCTAACAGAATAATCCTAGTCCCCATACATCTGTTTTTACAGAACGTGCTCTACAACACGTTAACATGTTGTCTTAGTATTTCATTAGATATGGGACACACGGGATATTATACAGCGATTAATCAAGTGTCTTCCACAACGTCATGAGCCGTTGCTGATTCGACTGCCCAAATGCTACAAGCATGAAGCTCCATCCCACAAAATGACGTACGGTACATGTAAGATACAATGCCTATGCATTCAAAAACGCTGAGATTGATACTAATTCACTATTTTACATTCGAATTAGCTTTTCTCGAGCATAATATAACCAACGATCTTATCACTGTAATCAAACAATTATGTTATTACATAGATATTTTGCCTAAATTTCATTCCTCTACACTAATTTCCTCTTGTGTTGTGATTTCATTTTCCATTAATGTATAAATGTTCGTTAATGTGATATAATAATTTTGTTCCGAAATATTATAACTCATCTTTTAACATATTTAAATTAATATTAGCAAAATAATTAAACACTCTACAAAAATATAGGATGTGATTTTAATTATAAATAAATAACTTCAATATATTTATTTGAAAAGATTAAGTGGCAAATAAGAATAATAGAAGGTTTTCTTCTAAATGTTGGTCTTACAATGAAATAAGTGACAATATTTTCCTTGAATTAAACTTTTTATTTAAATGGCAACCTTCTTATTCATATAATATAAATATTTAAGATGATAAATGATACCGAAAAATATAATATTATTCATTTTAAATAACGATGGAAAATGCATTATCTCTTCTTGTTAATTATGGAATCTATTTTTTAATTGTATATATGGATTTTAACAAACAAAAACTAAGCAAAATACATGGCAATAAATAAAACTTCAACAATTATTATTTTGTTAAAATAAAGCCTTGAAGTTAAAATAACAAATAAAAATTAATAATGATCGAATTGATTTATTTTTATTTTTGAAATCAGTGACCCTTTTAAATAATTCCGTTTAATAAATATAGATTTACTATTATTACGAGAATATTACTATTAAATTATTACTATTTAAGCCATACTGGAAATACATCACAAAATATAACAGCAAAATGTTAAGTTAACAGAAGTTGTAATGCTCACTAAAGTTAATAGCATTGAAGAACTAAACTGTTTTGTTTTATCAGGGATTATCTACAGGTAGCAAAATCCACTTTAACAAAATTCAAACCTTCAATGCCACCACATTTGAATTCACTAGTATCAACAATATAAAATATTTAAAATATCAATCTCTATATTTAAATGCACCAGTCAGAAATATGCAAACTGAAATCCAGAATGATTTTCCACTATCCATAGAAACAAATCTGCAAAATTCGAATGTTTTTTACCAACATAGAACATGTCTATTTTCTTGTGTAATAGATTACATAGATAAATTTGAGGGCGTCTCACATCTATATTTTACCATTTTATGCATTTTTTCCACTTTTGGGTGACCTTCAGTGCAAGCAGTTTTTCTCCAGCAATCTCCTACTACTTTTTCTCCTTGCCTTGCTTGATGTATTTCACTCCTTTTTGATTTCGCGCAAAGCTGTATCTTACTCCCTTTTTTTTTCTATTTGGGTTTTTTTTTTACCCCGTTCGAGTGCAAATGGTGAAAAATCGTTTCTATTTCATTGGGTCGCATTTCTTACTAATTTATTGCAAGATACATTCACTCTGCCTTACAGCAAATGACTTTGTAATTTGCTTTCAGAACCCTTCTTTTTGTGTTACATATATGTTTCTGTCTGTGAGTACCATGATTTTACCTCGCACTCCATCTCAAGGCCGTTTTACTCAGTATATTTTCATACATAAAATTGATCACTGTCCCACATAAAGGGATTAAAGACACGTAGTAAAAACAGTGTATGCTATTATGATTTAGATTGGATTGCCGTATCCTGAAAAGGCAAGTGAGATTTTGAGAACAAATGATCTCGTCCTGATCTAGTTTGTTAAACTTTCTTTCTGTTCGGGTCTCTGAAGACCTAAATTGATTTTGTTTCGAAAAATTTCAATTGGTTTTGTCGAGCAAATGTGTTTTCTAGACTAGACGGGTTAATGTACTTTTCGAAATTACGTCTTTAAAAATTATTTTTAAATTGAGTTAAGACACATTGGTCAGAACTTTTGAGTCTCTATTAAAAGAAAATTTTTTATATGACTCTTTTTTTTTATATATCTACTAAGATTTTAAAATAAAATCTCTTATCAAATTTATTAATTTAATAAATTGAAAATAACTATGATTAAATAAATAAATATATTATATTATTGACTGCTTCCCGAATAACAATTTATATGAAACATACTAACAGTAAGTAACTTGCATTTGAATTATATTTATTTATTTATTTTACGAGGGATTATCTACAGATAGAAAAAACCACTTCAACAAAATGCAAACACTTCAATGTCACCAAATTTGACCGTATTTCAAACCACTTGTATCAAGAATATAAAATTTATCTCTATATTTAAATACATTAGCCAGAAATATGAAAACTGAAATCCAGAATGATTTTCCACATCCCGTAGAAACAAATCTCCGAAATCTGAAATTTTTTTTTTACCAACTCGGAACTAGTCTATTTTCTTATGTAATACATTACTTAAATAAATTGAGGGGATCTTACGTCTATATTTTACCGTTTTATGCATTTTCTTCCACTTTTGGGTGATCTTCAGAGCAAGCAGTTTTTCTCCAGCAATCACCTACTACTTTTTCTCCTTATAGTGCTTGATGTATTTCAGTCCTTTTTGCGTTTCGCGCGAAGATGTATCTTACCTCCTTTTTTCTATTTTTGTGTTTTTTTACCCCGCTGGAGTGCAAATGGTGAAAAATCGTTTCTATTTCATTTGGTCGCATTTCTTGCGAATTTATTGAAAGATACATTCACTCTGCCTTACAGCAAATGACTTTGTAATTTGTTTTCAGATCCCTTCTTTTTTTGTGTTACATATATGTTTATATATGTTTGTGTCTGTGAGTACCATGGAGTTACAACTTGAAAGAGAAGACACTTATTTTCTTTTCCCTTTCATTTTACCTTGTACTCAATCTCAAGGCCTTTTTACTAAGTAAATTTTCATACATAAAATTTATCACTGCCCCACATAAAAACATGGTGAATAAAGACACGTAGTAAAAACAGTGTGTGCTATCATGATTTAGATTGGATTGCGTGTCCCGAAGAAGCAAGTGAGATTTTGAGAACAAATGATCTTGTTCTGATCTAGTTTGTTAAAATTTATTTCTATTCCGTTCGCTAAAGATCTAAATTGATTTTGTTGCGAAAACTTTAGATGGTTTTCGTCGAGTAAATGTGTTTTCTAGACTAGACGTCTTAATGTACTTTTCAAAGTTACGTCTTTAAAAACTCTTTTTAATTTGAGTTAAGAATCATTGGTTAGAATTTTTGAGAGCATATTTGATGAAAATTTATGTAATAATTTTATTTATCTCCAATGATTTTATAAATAAATTACATAACAATTTTTCTAATTTATTAAATGATAATAACTAATAATTGAATAAATTCATTGTGATATTACTGACTGTTTACCGAATAACAATTTATAAGAAATATTTTAACCATTCACATATAAATACTTGTTATTTTACATAAAGAAGTAATAAAAATGCATACACTTCAGGGCCACCAAATATGATCGTATTTAAAATCGCTAGTATCAACAATATAAAATATCTATTTCTATATTCTCTCTGTCAGAAATACGCAAACTGAAATTTAGAATAATTTTACACTACCTATAGAAGCAAATCTCCGAAATCCAAATTTTGTCTTTTACCCACTCTGAACATGTCTATTTTCTGGTGTAATACATTACTTAGATGAATTTGAGGGGGTCCCACGCCTATATTTTACCGATTTATGCATTTTCCTCCAGTTTTGGATGATCTTCAGTGCAAGCTTTTTTTCTCCAGAATCTCCTACTACTTTTTCTTCTTGCCTTGCTTGATGTATTTCACTCCCTTTTGCGTTTCGCGCAAAGCTGTATCTTACACCCCTTTTTCACTATTTTTGTTCTTTTACCCCGTTGGAGGGCAAATGGTGAAAAATCGTTTCTATTTCATTTGGTCGCATTTCTTTCGAATTTATTGCAAGATACATTCACTCTGCCTTACAGCAAATGACTTTGGAATTTGTTTTAGGACCCTCTTCTTTTTGTGTTACATATATGTTTATATATGTATTTCTGTTTGTGAGTACCATCGAGTTGCAACTTGAAAGAGAAGACACTTATATTCTTTTCCCTTTCATTTTTACCTTGTACTCCATCTCAAGCCCTTTTTACTCGGTATATTTTCATACATAAAAATTGATCTCTGTCCCACATAAAATATGGGGAATAAAGGCACGTATTAAAAACAGTGTGTGCTATCATGATTTAGATTGGATTGCCGTTTCCTGAAGAGGCAAATGAGATTTTGAGAACAAATGATCCTGTCCTGATCTAGTTTATTAATGTACTTTCCAAAGTCTTTAAGAACTATTTTTAATTTGAGTTAAGACGCATTGGTTAGAACTATTGAGATCCTATTTGATGAAAATTTAAGTATGACTTTTTATTTATCTCAAATTAATTTAAAATTAAATCCTGCCACGTTTATTAATTTAATAAATAATAGTAACTAATAATTGAATAAAATCATTGTTATATTGTTGTCTGTTGCATGAATAGCAATTTATAAGATACATTTTAACAGTTACACATAACAGTTAATAACTTATATTTGAAGAAATAATCTACTTTATTTTTAACAGGGATTATCTACAGATAGCAAAAGCCACTTCAACAAAATGCAACCACTTCAATGCCACCAAATTTGATCGTATTTTAAATCACTAGTTTGAACAATAGAAAATATCTATCTCTGTATTTAAATGCATCAGTCAGAAATATGCAAACTGAAATCCAGAACGATTTTCCACAACCCATAGAAACAAATCTCCGAAATCGAATTATTTTTTACCAACTCTAACCATGTCTATTTTCTTGTGTAATACATTACTTAGATGAATTTGAGGGGCTCCCACGTCTATATTTTACCGTTTTATGCATTTTCTTCCACTTTTTGGTGATCTTCAGTGCCAGCAGTTTTTCTCCAGCAATTTCCTACTACTTTTTCTACTTGCCTTGCTTGATGTATTTCACTCCTTTTTGCGTTTCGCGCAAAGCTGTATATTACCTCCTCTTTTTTTTTTATTTGCGCTTTTTTACCCCGTTCGAGTGCAAATGGTGAAAAATTGTTTCTATTTCATTGGGTCGCATTTCTTACGAATTTATTGCAAGATGCATTCACTCTGCCTTACAGCAAATGACTTAGTAATTTGTTTTCAGACTCCTTCTTTTTGTGCTACATATATGTTTATATATGTTTCTGTCTCTGAGTATCATGGAGTTGCAACTTGAAGGAGAAGACACATATTTTCTTTTCATTTTCATTTTACCTTGTACTCCATCTGAAGGCCTTTTTACTCAGTATATTTTCATACATAAAAATTTATCTCTGTCCCACATAAAACACGGGGAATAAAGACACGTAGTACAAATAGTGCGTGCTATCATGATTTAGATTGGATTGCCGTGTCCTGAAAAGGCAAGTGAGATTTTGTGAACAAATGATCTCGTCCTGATATAATTTGTTAAACTTTCTTTCTGCTTGTGTCTCTAAAGATCTAAATTGATTTTGTTGCAAAAATATTTAAATCGTTTTCGTCGAGTAAATGTGTTTTATAGACTTGACGTCTTAATGTACTTTTCGAAGTTACGTCCTTAAAAACTATTTTTAATTTGATTTAAGACGCATTGGTTAGAACTTTTACGTGTCTATCAAAAGGCAATTTTTATATGACGATTTTTTTTTATCTCCTATGATTTTAAATTAAATCTCGTGTCAAGTTTATTAATTTAATAAATGATAATTATTAATAATTGAATAAATTATTTGTTATATTGTTGACTGTTTCTTGAATTACAATTTATAAGAAACATTTCAATAGGTGCACATAACAGTTAATAACCTGCATTTGAAGAAATAAACTTTTTTTTTATCTGGGATTATCTACAGATAGGAAAAGCCACTTCAACAAAATGCATACACTTCTGTTCCACCAAATTTGATCGATTTTGAAATCACTAGTATAAACAGTATAGAATATCTATCTCTTCCATCATTCAGAAATATGCAAACTGAAATCCAAAATGATTTCCCACAACCCATAGAAGCAAATCTCGAAACCCGAATTTTTATACCAACTCTGAACATGTCTATTTTCTTGTGTAATACATTACTTAGATGAATTTGAGGGGTCGCACGTCTATGTTTTATCATTTTATGCATTTTCTTCCACTTTTGGGTGATCGTCAGTACAAGCAGTTTTTCTCCAGCAATCTCCTACTACTTTTTCGCCTTGCAATGCTTGATGTATTTCACTCTCTTTACCATGTCGCGCAAAACTGTATCTTAACCCCTTTTTTTCTATTTGTGTTTTTCTTTTACCCCGTTGGAGTGCAAATGGTGAAAAATCGTTTCTATTTCATTGGGACGCATTTCTTACGAATTTATTGCAAGATATATTCACTCTGCCTTACAGCAAATGATTTTGTAATTTGTTTTCAGACCCCCTTCTTTTTGTGTTGCATATATGTTTATACATGTTTCTGCCTGTGAGTATCATGGAGTTGCAACTTGAAAGAGAAGACACTTATTTTATTTTACCTTTCATTTTACCTTGTACTCCATCTCAACGCCTTTTTTACTCAGTATATTTCCATATATAAAAATTGATCTCTGTCCCACTTAAAAATATGGGGAATAAAGACATGTAGTAAAAACAGGGCGTGATATCATGATTTAGATTGGATTGCCGTGTCCTGAGGAGGAAGTGAGATTTTGAGAAGAAATTATCTGGTCCTGATCTAGTTTGTTAAACTTTCTTTCTGTTCTGGTCTCGAAAGATCTAAATTGATTTTGTTGCGAAACATTTAAAACGTTTCCGTTGAGTAAATGTTTTTTTTTTCCAGACTAGACGTCTTAATGTATTTTCGAAGTTACGTTCTTAAAAATAATTTTTAATTTGATTTACGACGCATTGGTTAGAACTCTTATGTTTCTATTAAAAGAAATTTATATATGACTTTTTATTTATCTCCAATGCTTTTTAAATTAAATTTTACGTCAAGTTTATTAATTTAATACATTGTAATAATTGAAAAAATGCTTTGTTATATTAAAGACAGTTTCACGAATAACAAATTATAACAAAAAATCTTAACAGTTACATATAACAGTTATTAACGTGCATTTGAAGAAATAAACTATTTTATTTTTACTAGGGTTATCTATATATAGCAAAAGACACTTCAAGAAAGTCCATACACCTAAGTGCCACCAAATTTGATCGTATTTGAAATCAATAGTATGAACGATATAAAATATCTATCTCTATATTTAAATGCATCAGCCTGAAATATACAAACTGAAATCCAGAATGATTCTCCACAACACATAGAAACAAATCTCTGAATTCCGATTTTTTTATTTTACCAACTTTGAACATGTCTATTTTCTTGTGTAATACATTACTTAGATGAATTTGAGGGGCTCCCACGTCTATATTTTACCGTTTTATGCATTTCCTTCCACTTTCGGGTGATCTTCAGAGCAAGCAGTTTTTCTCCAGCAATCTCCTACTACTTTTTCTCCTTACCTTGCTTGATGTATTTCACTCCTTTTGCGTTTCGCGTAAAACTGTATCGTACCCCACTTTTTTTCTATTTTGTGTTTTTTACCCCGTTGGAGTGCAAATGGTGAAAAAATATATTTCATTTGGTCGCATTTCATACGAATTTATTGCAAGATACATTCACTTTGCCTTACAGCAAATGACTTTGTAATTTGTTTTCAGACCCCTTCTTTTTTTTGTGTTACATGTATGCTTATATATGTTTCTGTCTGGAAAAATACCACGGAGTTGCAACTTGAAAGAGATGTCACTTATTTTCTTTTCCCTTCCATTTTACCTTGTACTACATCTCAAGGCCCTTTTACTCAGTATATTTACATACATAAAAATTGATCTCTGTCCCACATAAAACATGGGAAATAAAGGCACGTAGTAAAAACAGTGTATGCTATCACGATTTAGATTGGATTGTCGTGTCCTGAAGAGGCAAGTGAGAGTTTGAGAACAAATGATTTCGTCCTGATCTAGTTTGTTAAACTTTTTTACTGTTCGGGTCTCTAAAGATCTAAATTGATTTTGTTGAGAAAAATTTAAATCGTTTTCGTCAAGTAAATGTGTTTTCTAGACTAGACGTCTTAATGTACTTTTCGAAGTTACGTCTTTAAAAACTATTTTTAATTTGAGTTAAGAAATATTGTTAGAACTTTTACTATTGTTAGAACTTGATAATAACTAATAATTGAATAAATAATTTTAAACAACACAGATTTACTTGACAATTTTACAAATTCTACATGAAACTTCTCTTTCGCTACTTCATTTTTACTATATCACAATTATATAAATTTACCAAACATCGTTGTAAATATATGCATAATTCGCACTCAACATAAAACATCCTCCGGATCAATAATACTATCTGGTTCAGTACATTCATGGCTTGTTATACTATAATTTTAAACACCGCAGATTTACTTGATAATTTTTTAAACTCTACGTGAAATTTTTCATTCGCCACTCCAATTTTCAACTCGCCAATCCTCCTTTATTTGCCACTCCTCTTTCGCCACAATTTTCAAATTCTACATGAAATTTCTCATTCGCTACTTCATTTTTTACTATATCACAATTATATAAATTTACAAAATATCGTTGTTCAGCTATGCACAATTTAACACTCAATATAATGCATCATCTGGATCATTACATTCTGACGTGTTATGCTATAATGTTAAACACCGCAGACTTACTTGACAATTTTTCAAACTCTACATGAAATTTTCCATTCGCTACTTAACAATTCGATGTATTTCTGCAGAGATTTCTGCTGCCTGTGCATAATTCAATACTCAATATAATGCATCATCTGGATACTATACATTCATGGCGTGTTATACTATAATTTTAAACACCGCAGATTTACTTGACAATTTTGCAAACCATACATGAAAACTTTCATCCGCTACTTAGCAATTCCCACAAAACAATTCGATGTGTAGTATTTCTGCAGGAGAATGGACAGAAAAACGCTCTCTCTCATCTTCTTACTTATCAATAGCAATTCATCACTTAGCATAGAGACACATCCCACGAGGCGCATTAGCTACAACAGTATCCAGTCCTATCCAGAGGGACGTCATGTGCCTATGCTCCTGGTAATTGAATATTTTCTCTTTTGTCTTTATATATACATAAAAATTCATATAAAAATAAAGCGGACTGCGTGGAATTACATATACATGATTATAAATTGAATAATGTATGTAAATGTCATAGATTCTAGGATTAGTGATGAGCTATACAAAAAGTATTTTGATATGGAAGTCTATGGACGTATTGATATATAGGTGTGTTATACATGATTATAAATTCAGTAATGTATGTAAATACTGTCTGTGATTACAAGGTTAATCATAAACTGTATAAAATTATTTTCTTTTGCTAATTTTTAAAAAAATTTCATTTAAATAGTGTTTGCTTGTATTAATCCATTCTTTACTATATCATAGCTATACAAGATTACAAAACATCGCTGTAAACCTGTTTATAATTCAACATTTAATATAATGCATCATGTGGATAAATAATACCATTTAGTCCAATACATTCATGGCGTGTTATACTATAGTTTAAAGACCGCAGATTTACTTGGCAATTTTTCAAACTCTACATGAAATTTTTCAAATTCTTCATGAAATTTTTCATCCGCTACTTAACAATTCCCACAAAACAATTCGATGTAGTATTTCTGCAGGGAGAATGGACAGAAAAACGCACTTTCGCATCTTACTTATCAATAGCAATTCATCACTTAGCATAGAGACACATCCCACGAGGCGCATTAGTTGCAGCAGTATCCAGTCCAATCCATAGGGACGTCATGTGCCTATGCTCCTGGTAATCGAATATTTTCTCTTTTGTCTTTATATATATATATATACATAAAAAATACATATAAAAATAAATTGCAAGAAAAAAAAGGACTGCGTAGAATTCTCCAGGAATGATTGTTGTTGTTTGGACGTTTCTTCTGGATAGGAAAAAAAAATAGGAACTCAAGTGTTTCACATTGAAAAAGATGGAAAAAATTAATATATTTGTTGTTTTGTGCATGAGATTATTATTGTATATTTCTGACAAAGAATGGAATATTTATCTTTCCCATTTTCCGATTCCCTTAGCAATATTCTTGTTATAATTCAATTCGTGGCTGTTTGTTTTAAAAAACAAATTTTATCTTTCAAATGCATTTTTTTATTTAAAAGAGTAGTTTTTATTTGAATTTAAATAATGGACAATAAAATGAATTTACAATAAAACCCTTTTCAATCGTATTCCTTAGAAAAGGGAATTTTTATATATGATGCTTTTAATAAATTGATTTTAAGTGGTATAATATAAGCGTGATAAAAATATTAAAATTTCACCTTTATAATTGATAAAAATTTAATTCTATACATTAACTTAATTCATGGTAATTTCTTGTGCAACTTTTTTTTTTTAAATTTCTGGATGTATTTTTAACTATCTTTAAATCCATGGCAAAGACTGGAATATATGTATCAAAATGGAATCAATTTGATAAAGATCATTCTATCTCATTTAAAAATATGAAAATGTTGCTTTACTTATAGAAATAATATAATAGAAATTTATAACAGGAATATAATATAAATCTGTAATATAAATATAATAGAAATTTATAGATTTTATAATAGAAATGTAATAAAATTTACAATAGATTTTATAATGGAAATATAATTGAAATTTACAATAGATTTTTATAATAAAATTTTAGCTTCCCTTAATTTTCAGTATTAAATACAGCATTCGTCAAATACCACATTAATAATAAAAAAATTTGGATATAATTAAAAACGCCTTAAAGTGATATTTTCATATTAATAACCATTTATGATAGATATATATCATGTATTTAAATTTTTATTACATAAACTTTGACACTACAAAGTCATCAACCATCATCAAGTGAAATGTAATTATTACAATCTTATTACTCATTCATTTTAAATTGATGACTTCAGAAAGAAATTTTATAATATATTATATATATATATATATATATATATATATATATTTTGTAAACAATTAAACTCGTAAGCAAGACGAAATACTTCTAATGTCTCAATTTTTTTCTGTCCATGTGATCTCATTCGTAGCAATTATTTAATGAGTTTTGATCTTATGAGTTGTGTATGTTCTTAAAATCAGATTTAACTATTAATTTGTCGTCATAAATTTATATTTATATATATCTGTCTCTATATTTATATAAATTTGTAAAGAATAAAACTAGCAAGCAAGACGAAGTACTTCAAATGTCTCAATAATTTTCAGTGCATATTATCTCATTCGTAGCAATAATTTAATGAGTTTTGATTTTACAAGTTTTGTGGGCTCTTATAATTAGATTTAACTCTTAGATTGCTATGGCTAAATGTATCAGAGGATTTTCGGGTCTTACTAAAGCTCATCGAAAATCTTAATACGAAGTGTTAGTTAGAATAATCACTCTTGTCATAGTTTAAGAGCGCCCCATCTGTATCACACTCTATTAGGCCATTTTAGTCACTGCAAAGTAGTTTGAGAATTCCAGCTGCAAACACGACAGACGGGTTTGCGAGATAGTATAAATTACGTTACTCTGTGAGAGTACAAATTGCGTTAAGTAACGGGTTAGTGTAAACTAATGCACTTCATACGATATACATGGTTGGTTTCGCAAAGGATGAGAAACCAAACTCCATCAGATTATCAGCAGGGACTGATAAATATTTGTATGATAAAATTTGTAATCATTTGGTATGCGCATTTTCTCATTAAGACGTTTTAGATTTTAATTTAAATGTCGATGAATATTTTAACATCTACATTTACTCATATACTTTACGCATACTACTTATACTTACACTATACTATTAGTGTTGTAAAAAAATTATTGTATAATAGTATTATTGTAAAATGTGTAGTCATTCGGTATAAGCATTTTCTCATTAAGACGTTCAGATTTTTAATTTAAATGTCGATGAATATTTTAACATCTACATTTACTCATACTTTACACATACTACTTATACTTACACTATACTATTATTGTCGTAAAATTATTGTATAATAATATTACTGTAAAATTTGTAGTCATTCGGTATACGCATTTTCTCATTAAGACGTTTAGATTTTAATTTAAATGTCGATGAATATTTTAACATCTACATTTACTCATACTTTACACATACTACTTTTACTTACACTACACTATTAATTATATACACTATATTACGCTTATTTACATTATAAATTTACTTATCTATACTTGTTAGTTTTTCACACATTTAAATATTTTGTTTCGATGATTTTATTGCTAGGGAATATTTTGTTTAAAATTTGTGGTCAAAATAACTTGTCATACGTACAAACATAAAAAATGTAAGTGTCTTGAAGAATTATGATGAGAAATATAAATAAATTTAAATAGAATTTATTATTTTCTCGCATTTCACGTATTTTAAATGTTTATGCTTACCTAAATAGTTTTCAGTATATTTCACTGGCTTTATTTGAAATCATTTATTTGCAAAGACTTAACTTAAATTAATTTAACTTACATCTTAACAATTAGTTAAACAATTTTTAGAATAATATTACGTTACTCTATGAAGTATAAATTACGTTAAGTAACAGGTTAGTGTAAACTAATGCACTTCATGCGATATACATGCAAATATATAAAAGTTAAATAAAATATAGGGTTTCGCAAAGGATTGGAAACCAAACCACATTAGATTATCAGCAGGGACTGATAAATATTTGTATGATAAAATTTGGAGTCATTCGGTTATGCATTTTATCATTAAGAGGGTTTAGATTATAATTTAAATGCCGATGGATATTTTAATATCTGGTTATACTTGTTAATATTTCCCACATTCAAATATTTTGCTTCAATGATTTTATTGTTAGAGAATATTTTAATTAAAATTTGTGATCAAAATAACCTTTCATACATGCAAGCATCGAAAATGCGAATGTCTTGAAAAATTAGAAGAAGCATAATGAAATGAATTTTGAAAATATTTCTTATTTTCTCTCCTTTTCACACATTTTTAAATGTTTATGCTCACTTACTATATAATTTTCAAAAGTTTTCACTGACAGCATTTAAAATCCTTTACTTACAAAGACTTTAGTTAAATTAAGTAAAAAAAAAAAGATATGAAAAAAAATATTTGTGTGACTTAAACAATGTACATAGACAATTTTTAGAATATTATTTATGCGGTTTAGTTCAATTATAAAAACGAAACCGCTACAGGACAATTTTTTAGAAGCTAATTTGAATTAATAAAACCAAATTAATTAAAATAATATTAAATAGGCTCTTTAAAAATAATTTTTCTAAAATAAATTCTTATTAAATAAGAATTAAATATCTAAAAAAAATTAAATAATTCATTTAACAGCTGTTATTGTGTAAATATTTAGAATTATTATTTCATTTTCATTTTACATGTGTTGTAATAATTTTTTTAATAGACGTTTTTTTAATATATAAGTTCATTATTTTGATGTAGTAAATATGAGTGATTAAGCAAATAGTAATATTGATCTAATAAATATCTTATTTTAAATATTTTAAAAATCTTATAGAAAGGCTCACATTTTCTAAAACTTTGCGTTTCCCAAACAATTGTTTTTGGGAAACAATTATATTAATATTGTTCCTCATAATATAATTATATTATTAAATAATTGTTTTTTTAAAAAGAATATCAAACAAAACAATTATTTCCCGTTTATTTTTTGAAGAAATTTTTAATAAATATAGCACATTAAATTAAATAAAGAATTTAATTCACACTTCAATAAATATGTTTTATATAAAAATCAGGTTTAACAAAAACACTAAATATAAATTGATTTTATTGAAAACTAAACAAAAATATCTATAAATTAATTCATATAAAAATAAGATAAATGCACACTCAGAATTAAATCATTTAATAAAAGTTTCCTTTAATCAGAACGCTTATGTATTTTACTTATTTTTATGAAATTCAGAAAATTAAAGAACGATGATATTTAAATTCTCTAACATTTCATCAACGGTTTCCTTTTACTGAGAAAATAACACCTGGGATTTTAATGAAGATCCTGAACGTGCTTTAATTAAATACAAGTTGAATTACAATCCTAGTTAAAAATGTTACTTATTATAATGAAAAATATAAAAAGAGCTCAAAGCGAACTTGCATTCATTTTTTAAAAAATAGTCCTTTAGATCTTTCTTGTAAAGATTGAAAATAGATAGCATGCAGACTTCAATTAAGTACAGATTAAATTAAATCATCTTAATTGGTGCACACAAACGCTGTTTTGAATAAAAAACTGTTGCTTTTATTTATTGTATCATGTAAACAGAAGGAATTTCATTTTTATACCGTACTCACGATTAATTAAGAGATGCTGTGGTAGCTAATTTTTGTAAAAGCTAAATTAAATAATGAAGGTATAATGGTACGGACATTCCATCCGTTTTTCCCTAAAAATATTTATTCTGAATCTTTGAAACGATAATATTCTTCCACTTTCTAGAATGCTGTTTTATCAACGGATGAATACTAATGAAAAAGCTTGTTTTTGAAAATTCGATTACACAACAGTTATCTTCAAAAAATGAATTGCCGTCTTAGAAATGAACAGAAATTCTAAACTAGGAAAGAAGTATTTTCATAATGTGATATGTCATATTACATGCCAAATGGATTACTAAACATTAAAGTTAAAGACAGAAATTACATTTGTTGAAAAAGAATACTTTTTTTCTTTCATAATGCATTAAAAAGAAACTATTATATTGCGTTTCCCTTACAATTTTATGGATTCCTTCGGAATTTTCGGGAATTTCCTCATAAATATTATTAATTATCTGCAATTATTTAAATAATGAAGTTATAATGGTACAGAGATTCCATTCGTTTTCTCCCTAAAAATAATTATTCCGTGTCTTGAAAGTGATAATAATCTTCTACTTTCAAGAATGTCGTGTCTACATCAAATGAATACTAGTGAAAACGCTTGGTTTTAAAAAAAACTTTTAGGAATTTTTACTAATTATTTTAGAAGGATACTGTAACGTCTTGGCCTATATTAGACCTATAACGTCTTAAAGAAGAGGCAAACTATCAGGTTCATGGGAACACTTTAATTGTTATTTACAAGCATTATATATATATATAAATAGAACTCTATTTAAAAAAAATGAAAATTAAAGATAATTTGATTCACAAATGTAGTTCACTCCAAGGACGGAGATTTTTTAGAATTCTTGAGACTACGACGAATCTGATGCAAACTTTAATTATCACACGGCGTGATGCATGATACCACATGGGGCTCAACTTTTAAGCAGGTGGAATATCCGGCCTATTCAATCAGTTCAAAGAAAAAAATAATTATGGTCGACTCATTTCAGAAAATACTCTCTTCTTCACCAACAATTTACTTTTAAGGCAATCCGTCAAAAGAATGATCACTTCTCATTAGAGTAGACTTTTCTCAGCTCGTGGTCTCTCATCAATTACGATGGAACAACTCCTGGTATAGTTCATATTCATCTGCAATTGTTTCGACATGCGAAGTTCACACAGACATTCGCTAATATCCTGAGTCTGGATTTATATTTGGATTTGAGTGATGGATTTATTATATATTGTCCAATAGCATACATTCCTCTCTCCTGAAATGAAATGCAAAAAAACATTTCTCGTAAAAAAATGCTACAACACTAATAAAAAAATTATGTTTATTTTTCTAGTATCTTTCTAAACCAAACTATACAAAATAAAAATGCATTGAAATTTTTTATTGAATAACTGAAAATTTACAATAAATGTATTATATAATATTTAAAAAAAAAATTAATAATTTAAATTTTTAACATGTTTAAGTATAATAAATATGTATTGAAATTTTAATACATTTTTATTTGCCTTGCAAGTCATCTGTAATATCAATTAAACTGAGGAAATTTCATTTTCTTTAAACATCAACTCCCACTGTCCATAAAACAAGGAAAACTAATCCATCTTCCAAACTTTGTTTTTAACCACTTGAGAAATACCGTTAATAAATGTTATTATTTATGTTATAAGGCGTATGATATGATAAGCATGCAGATTCAGGGATATTCTGAGAACATCATCTTGACATTTACATTAAGGAAGGAACACTTTCAGGCGTCTGCGATCCGGCGTTCAAGTCTGCTCCTTAAATATAGTGGAGGAAAATTTTGGTTTAAAAATATATCATGCTCATACAAATGTAAACATGGCAACTTCAATTTGACTCCCTTATCCTTAGCTTAATCTCTGTTAATGCTAATCGAATATTCATATGATATATTTTTGATATTATATTTTAAAAAATTTAGTTGTTAAAATATACAAATTTACAGCATTTTTAATATTTCTATAATAATTCCAACAAATAATTTGTAATCTTAATTTTCATTGAAATCCAGGACTTAAAAGTATTTAAATCTTTCAAAGACATTAAAATAAATTCATAAAAGTTCTACATTCATTTATGATTCATTATTATCGAGGGTTTTATAAGTTGTATAATATGTGAAGCACAGTAACTGATTTATAGCTACATCATTGATTTCTGTTGAGAAGCAAGGGTATATTTATTTACATGAAATTCAAAATTAATGTGATCTTAGATCGTTAGTGTAAAATAGTAATGATTTTAAATAACTACTGCATTGATTTCTACGTAAATTAATCTGTAATAAATTAAACCTGACATTATTTTACCATTCAAATATGTTATTTAGTTATTTTTATGAAATACCTATTAATTCTATGGAAATATATTTATTCAATAAATGAACTTAAATTATTTAGATTGTAAAATATAAATACAATTAAATGACAGCACAATTTGGGATACAAATTTTTATAAATGCATGACCACACAATAAGTTCTTTTTTATAACAATTATTACTGAAACGACAATTAGAACTGCAGAAAACATTGTTTTTACAACAAGCAGTTCTTTTGTGCTATCACATTGCTTATTCCCATGAAAATATTTAAATCCTTTACAGATTAAGTATTTTGAGCTGTGAAACGCAACCGGGGTAATTTTTCTCTATTTGACACTTAGTTGTTATTCACAAAATCTGAATTGGCATCAAAATTACTTCGTACGGCAGTCTTTGTTTCTAATTCAGAATATGCTTCGCCTACTTTTTATGACAGCATCTAAAATAGATGTGTGTTATTCTACTAGTTATCAGTACTATTTTGCGAGATTAAATCACTATCATAGTTGTCAGAATAAAATTTATTTTTCAGTAATATCATCTTCTCAGATTGTTTTTAAACAATCTTGAATAAATTATAAATCTCTCTGAGCAACCAGTTCCTTAAAAATGTACCTGTAGTTCTAGTGAAATTTATTTTTCTTATTGATAGTCTTCAAAACATATTTGTACATGGGCTTGGATTGTGCACAATCTTAATTTCTGGGCCAGTTATCATACTATAAACAGTAAATCTGTAACATTTTAATTCTTTGTCCAACTACAATATATATGGGGTACCAATCAACAGGTATAAATCAAACAATTGCCCTATAAAATGTCCTTGCTCTTTTTGAAAAGGGTCTCAATCTACCATAGTTGAATCTTTGCAACTTCACTTTTTTGTCAATAGTCTCTCCTCATATATTTAATAATTCTAAAGTCTGAAATAAGATCACCTCTGACAGCAATTAAAATGCCGCTGGCAGCTTGCCTGTATTTTTGGAAGCAAGTATATTGTGTACCCTGGAAAAAGATATAACTTCCTCAGTCAAATTGGTCCCCATAATTGCAAAAGATCAATATTATACAATTAATAATTGAAGAGGATCTAAAACAATCGTCAGGCAGTATTAATAAATAAAAATAAATTGACAGTTTACGTGTTAATGTAATTGAAATTTGTTTAGGCCTAACTTGATTTTATATCTTGTTACAAAACTTGATGTCAAATGTTGTTTATCAACAATTCATTTATTGACTATATTACTTTCGTTTGAAGAGGAAAACCTTCAAGAAAACTAATTAAAATGAACTAAAACTTAAACTAGCACTCATAAGATCTTAATATATATTCTTATAAACTAGCTAGTAGTGAAATATTGTACGTTAAAAACTCCTGGTATTCTAATATTGTAAGTTCGAAAATTATTTGATGGACAAACTAAAAGTATACGTTATTCAATTACTTTAAATTTGTTACTTGACTATTACTACAAGTTCGTTCGAATACTGTTACGATTGCACCATTATTTTCTGATGAAAAGTAAGCGAAGAAAATAATCCTCGACACAAACGTCAAAAGTGTTAAAAAATAATGGGGTCATATTGATGGATAACGTTGCAAAAAGTGATTTAACGCTAATGCTATTGATAGAGTCTGAGACTGGAAGGTTTGGCACAAATATAATAAGAAAACGAAAAGCGTTGTGAAACTAGGCGATTACCTTCTGCTTAGTCTTAAATCCTGTTTTCTTAGAAACCATTTTTGGAAAACTTTGGAACAATAAATCCTCGTACGGATAAAGTATGTCGCAGTGAGATATCATGTTAAGGATATTTTTTCGTTCAGTTATTTAAATCTCATTATGTGATGGATTTATCGAAGAACGGCTTATTTGGGCGTCAGAAATGATTTGTAGCTTTTGCTATCTTTTTTTTTTTTTATTCTCTGAAGGATTAAGGGCAGGACGATGAAAGGAAATTTTTTTTCAGATGCAAAAATGTTGCGGCCTTCTAAATATGTAAATCTAGTTAAGTTGGGAAATTTCTAAATAAAATATCTCTTAATCTGTATTATTCTTGCAATTTCTGTCTCATAATATATAATAGTGCGTATTGAACAATGGCGAATAAATATTTTATGTATCTGATACTTAACGCAGAAACCTTTAAAACTCTGAATTAATAAAAAATATATTTTCACACCGTTTGAATAACTCAAGCATTGTACATTAAATGCATAAAATTTAACCATAGTAGTATACCTCTACGATGCACAGTTTTCGAGGAAGATTCGGAAGAAAATATGATGTTACATCCGGTGAACAGAAAATGACCTTTTTAGAATCACGTGGAAGTGCAGAAAGGATGAGAAACAACATGATTTAATAAGATAAAAATAAAAATAGTATTAAAATATAATAGTATAGTATATAAAAAATAAGGTTGATAAGTAAGTGTATGTTATGCAAATAAATAGCCTTATTTGGGCGAATTGCTAGAATTGCTTTTGTCAATATTCGCTTAATGATGACGTATTCTGGTCGTGAAATTTTCAATATTCAACACACATCAGTATAACGGCAATATATTAGAAACTCCAAGATAATATGAATTTCCCTTTCCCTCACACCATCAGTCCGACGCTACTGCCATCTGTAGGTTAGATGACAGACTTAGAACTATTGGCAGGGTTGACCCATTGTATAATCCCCAAGATGTTGTTAAAGAAGCAGCGGTTGGCTTTTTCCATCCTAGGAGGATGCAACAATTGAAGTAAATGTGGGTTGATTTGGTTTTTCTGTTACACTGGTCACTTTTTGTACATTTTAGGTTAATTAAACCGGAACCTACAGTTTAACATGGATTAAAACACTAACAAACTAGGGCTAATCAATTGGCCATCAGGTCGTGAATTAAATGCGCAGATTCGAGAACATGTACATTAACCAACCAGTTTAATGTGAGTTGCAATACTGTGATTAAGAAATTAATTGAAGAAAGACAATCACGGCATGACAAGATAGGCCTCCAAATGACTTCCAACAATGAATAAGCATTTGTAAATGACTTTTGAATAATCTAAAACCATTATTTTAATTGCATATCTTGCTGTTAAATCATGTTTCACTCACAGCGTGATCTTCCAAAGTCACTGTAGCCATGTGTTGTCAGCGTCAGTCTTCATTCCAAAGGCACACAGAGATTCCCCACAGAGACATTAGATTCACATCTGCAAATTTGTGGGCTGTTATTGTGTAATCGCATTGTTAAACACAATATCTTCCTAAACGGCTCATGGGACATTCATACGTGATACTTTGATGATATTCAAGATAACTTCTCAATTTAAGGAAAGCAAAAAGCTAAATACCATACAAATATAATTGAGGATGGCAGAATTATTTCCGGTTGCTTTAAAATCGACTAAAATTACGAATTGTTTAATACGGAGATTTTAGAAGGAGATCAATGCCATAATTTGAAACTTATATGTGAGTTAAAAAAATAAAGTAATTGCCTGCTTGAGTAATTATCAGTGACTTCTCAAAATTCGCTGACATTTTTCAGATATTGGTTTTAAAGTGCATCACAATCTAATTTAGGCATTAAAATTCAATTTCATCAGAATATAAAATAAGGAATAGTTTTAAAAACAATGGGATTATAGTTTTAATTAAAATATAATAAAAATAATTTCTTGGATTAAGTTACACTGATAAAATTTCGAAATTTCAATTATCTTTACACAAGAATATATAATTTTTTGATATTTAATTGAAACAACCAAGTGGAAAATTATTTATATTTTTTTGGTTTAAATATAATCTACCTCAGGAATATAAAATTGAAAAATAATATTTTTCGTGCATTTGTTTTATGCGTTACAAAATTATTAATACTTAAATCTACTTTGTTACATATAATTAAAAAAAGTTACGATTAAAATTGTTTTCTAATATATTTTAAAATATAAAATTAAAATTTATATAATCAATTTTCAAGATTTATAAAGTTTATAAAACTTATAATCTTTTATTAAAGAATATAAAATGATGTTATGTAAATGAAAAAGCAGATTTCGTAACAGTCTGCATAATATATACATATATATATATATACATATATATATATATATATATATATATATAATATATATATATGCAGACTGTTACGAAATCTGCTTTTCATTTACATATACTTTAAGCAACTATAAATGTTTCATTAAATTTTCATAATATTAATGCTTATTTTTCTTTTAGAAATTGCACTGTACAATTGGTTTATTTAATATTTATACAATATTTGAGTTAAGATTATCTTTAAATCTACAAAACCAAATTATTTGAACTAGTAATATATTAAATAAGAAATTGCTATATATATGATTAAAAATTGTTTTCTAACATATTTTTAAATGCAAAATTAAAAAATATAATCAATTTTCAAAACTTATAAAGTTTAAGAACTAAAAGTTTTTTTTATTAAAGGATAGAAAATTATGTATGTAAATGAAAAACAAATTTCGTAATAGTCTGTATAATAAAATATATTCGTATAAAATGATAAAAATTGAAAATAATTCGTATATATTTAACATAATTATACGATTAACTAAAACAATGTAATAAACAGATTAATATAGTTAATTCTTTTTATGAATCACTCATCGCTGCTGCATACTTTAAGGAACTTAATGTAATATATTAAATAAGAAATTGATATATATATGATTAAAATTGTTTTCTAACATATTTTTAAATGCAAAATTATAAGTTATAATCAATTTTCAATACTTATAAAGTTTAAGAACTTATAGTGTTTTATTAAATGATAGAAAGTTAAGGATTAAAGAATAGAAAATTATGTATGCAAAATGAAAAACATATTTCGTACAAGTCTGTATAATAAGATATATTTGTATAAAATGATAAAAAAATGAAAAGAATTCGTAAATATTTAACATAATTATACGATTAACTAAAACAATGTAATAAACAGATTAATATATTTAATTACGTTATGAATCACTCATCGCTGTTATATACTTTAAGGAACTATAAATTTTCACAATATTAATGCTTATTTTTCTTTTAGAAATTTCACTGTACAATTGGTTTATTGAATATTTATACAATATTTGCGTTATGATTATCTTTAAAACTACACAAACAAAAGTATTTGAACTAGTAATATATTAAATAAGAAATTGCTATGCATATGATTAAAATTGTTTTCTACCATATTTTTAAATGCAAAATTAAAAGTTATAATCAATTTTCAAAACTTATAAAGTTTAAGAACTTAATTTTTATTAAAGGATAGAAAATTATGTATGTAAATGAAAAACATATTTCGTACCAGTCTGCATATTTATTTACATAAAGTGATAAAAATACAAATAATTCGTATTTCTTAATCATAATTATACGATTAACTAAAACAATGTAATAATTTTATCTGTATTAACTTTTTTTTTTCTTTTTTCTAATTTCTTCCCAAGAGTAATTGGATAAATTGATATAAGAGCTTAATAGATAGTAACGCATGCATAAATCTCAAAGTCAAAGTCAAATCCAGCCAACAATGTAATAAATAAAAAACTATATTTCATTATATTATGAGTCACGTTGTCGATGCTGTATACTTTAAGGAACTATAAATGTTTCATTAAATATTTATAATATTAATGCTTATTTTTTTCTATTATAAATGACATTGTATACTTCATTTATTTAATATCCATACAATGTTTGCGTAAAGATCATCTTTAACTCGACGCAAACACAAGTATTTGAACCAGTAATATATTAAATAAGAAATTGCTATACATTTGATTAAAAACACATGATTAAAATTGATTTCTAACATATTTTTTAAATGTAAAATTAAATTTATAATCAATTTTGAAATTTTATAGAGTTTAAGAAACTTATAATCTTTTATTAAAGAACAGAAAATTACGTATGTAAATGGAAAGCAGATTTCGTAGCAGTCTGCATAATAAAATATATTTATATGAAATGATAAAAAAATTGAAGAATTCATATTTATACGATTAACTGACACAATGTAATCAAAAAAAAATATATTTAATTATGTTATGAATCACTTATCGTCGCTTTATACTTTAAGGAATTATAAATATTTCTTTTTTTCTTTTAGGAATGACAATCTACACTTAGTTATTAAATATTCATACAATGTTTGCGTTAAGATTATCGTCAACTCAACACAAACACAAGTATTTGAACTAAGTAATATATTAAATAAGAAATTGCTACACGAAACAAAATATTTTGTATCATATCCTCTGAGACTTGCAACTTTTTTCACTGCATCATTCAATATTTTCATTATTTCTTTAGTTAACAGTAGAGTTTTTTTTTTTTTTTTCAAAACTCACACCTCGTTTATCTACCCCTAGGCAGAATCTAACAACTTGATTCGTAAAGTGGGTTGCGAAGGTGTGGAGATAAAAAATGGAGCTAATGTAAAGGAAAAAAATATTCTACAGAGTGTAAAAAAATAAAAGAAAAAACGCAAAGAGCCAGCAAAAATGGCTATCTCGAAAACATTGAGTTTCTGTAAATGACCACTTCTACTTTCACCAAAAGTGTTTGTTTTTCATTTAGTTCTTTTTTTTAAGGGGGTGCTGTAAAAATTACGTGGATTTCTTTCGAAGATTTTCTGTAGATAAAATGTTTTATTGAATTTAGTTGTACCAATTATAAAAGATTCAGATATGATGTTGTATTCTTAATGATATTTAAATCCAAGTTTTGAGAGATTATGCAATTAGATTTTACAATTACAGAATTATATTATTTGTATTAGTAATGTCTAACTGACTTTAAATATAGAGTTCTGTATTTTCACTTGTTTTTATTTACTGATAAAATAAAGTAAATTTATTTAATAACAATAAAATCATTCTTTTTAACTACTAAATTAAAAATATTAATAGATTGCAATTAAATAAATAATGTGATATTTATTTTTATTGTAATACATTTGAAGAAATTTATTTATTGAAGGATCATGCAATAAGATTTAACAGTTACAGATTATATTGCTTGCATTAGTAATGTCTAACTGTCTTTAAATATGGAGTTCTGTATTTTTATTTGTTTTTATTTACTGATAAAATAAAGGAAATTTAAATAAACGAATTTATTTAATTACAATAAAGCCATACATTTTAACTATTAAAATAAAAATAGTAATAAAATAATAATTAAATCAATATTGTGATAATTATTTTTATTGTGGTAGAAATTTATTTATATTAATTCACAAAATTGCAGTAAAGTGTATAAAATGCAAATAACACATTATTTTAGTAATAGTATATTTCATTTGTATTTTTTTTCAGTAAATTTATAATTTTTATAAAATACAAATAAATTATATATAATTTATTTAATTTACTTTTATATAACATTTATTTGAATGGGCTCTTCATTGTTATTGCGTATTGTTATTATACATTGTTATTAAACTGCAAAAATAAAGATATAAAATTTACATGATTTAAACATTATTTTTCAGTTTTAGCAAATAAACTTTCAGCAGATAAATACAAATGGTATTTTCTTAAACAAACAGTGTGTAAAATTAACGTTTTCGTCCATTCTCTGCAATTTGCATTTTGTTATACAAATAACTAAAGTAAGTAAAATGACATAAAACCAAAAAAGAAATGCAATTTTAAAATTTATCACTTTTTTTACCACAGCATGGTATTTTCTTCTTTACAAGTGTACTTCCAGTTAACTGAGAAATAAATCAGGTTGATATCCGTATCATTTATTACATGTCATAGTATCATCTCACAATAAACAACAATAATAACACTTTACGTAATTAAAACTCTAATAGTTTCTTTTGAAATTTAGTATTCTTTACTCAAGTAATTTAATAAAAAATAACTGCATAAGTGTTTCTAAAAACAACTACTGATACAATAAGCAACACTATCATACAATAATATATCGATTTATTCTTTACGTAATATACATTGGGTTTTAAGTTTATTTCTTTAATAATAATAAAAACAACGAATCTATGCAAAATGTCAACTGGATAATAATAATATTTTAATAGATTTTATTTTTCTATTGTGCTTTAGTGATTTTTGCTTTTCAGGGTGATAATACCAAATATAAGAAAAATAAATCTGCATTAATTCATTTTTCCTTTAAATCAACACTCCGTGATCATTTCGAGAGAAATATCAACAACAAATATTGAAATGTAATATCTGAGTACTTTTAAGGGATTAATTTCTATTATATCATAAATATTTAACAAAAAATACTAATAAGGATAACAGTATTGTATAAGAAATTGCATAAGAACTTACTTAGTTATATAAAAATACTATTATTAAAGAAGATATGTCATCTTTAAGTCACATATGTAATTTCCATGAAAATGTATATTCTCAAAATATAAAAAAAAAAAATTACAAAAATATTTTATTTAAATTTCTTTAATTCAAAATAGCTTTAATATAAATAGAACCAGAATAAGAACTATATTTTTAAAAGTTTAAAACCCAGAATATATTTTTTTTTTCTGTACTTTGCCCTGGCATTGTACGCTTCCCAAGTTGATAATACGTTCTTCATACCAAACAAAAAAGAAGAACCAATCAGGTTGATATCACTTCTCCTTTATCTCAAGGCCCGAGGCTCATCTCTCGTGAAATGTCAGTGGAAAGACATTAAAAAAGCGATACACGAGCTCCCTTGGTTGGCGGGTGGTTTTCTTTGGACGTGTCTCACCAGTAGACAACAAGAACGATGGAGAAGTGGGAAAAAAAAAAAAAAAAAAACTATGTTCTGCTTCATTCAATTTTGTGCTGAAAACTCAACTGTTTACTCAACAATGCACCCGCCGCGAAATTTGGATTCTGGTTCAATTTCCAAAGAATGGCATCACTCTGTTCCAGTTAAAGTTGGCATGCAACTGATGTGCTGCAGAAAAAATGGTTTTCTGCGCTTTTGAAATTTTCTCTCTGGAAAATTAGTTTTTGGAAAAAAAGATGATTTTTTTTTATTGGTCATATTTTTCCTCTTCGCTTGTATATGACTAGAATAAAAATAATTTAGTATTTCTTTTTGAATATTCATTATGTCAATATTTATATACAATGTTGCATTCGCATTAAAAAAAAAGAACTATCTTAGATCTTAAAACCAATAGCTTCATTGGTATTTTGAATGATTTGCTCAATTATTGATTTATTTTATATATTTTATGAACTGTTTGGAAAAAATGTATAGTTTTTAATATTTTGTTGCGATTATTTTAATGATTAATATTGTTTCATAATTAAACAATTAGTCAATTTATTTTTGATGGTATTGACAATATTTTATTGATTGAAAAACATTGAAATTAGATGTTGTGCTATATGAACATTATAATGTTGAGAATTACAAAATGCAATATTTTATTTTAAAATATTGAATAATTTCTAGTAAATTATCATTGTAAAATGTATTACTTTTATAACAAAATACAATGAAATATTGTGAATTACGTTAATATAGAAAGATCATGCTTTATAATATATTATCCCTTATTTATTACTTAGTAAAATATACTATTTTTATAATAAAATGCAATGAAATATTGTGAATAATGTTATCATTAAAAGATTATACTTTATAATATATATATTTATTTTTGCTCGTTAAAATAAAGTGACAATAAAATTAATTTAAGCCTTCATTCTGAATAACAGATAATGTTTAAATGTAACGCAATATGCATTGCGATATATTTTATTTACTAGAGCATATAAAATAATTTATATACATAGTTTATATAATAATAACTTCTATGTTTAATTTATCAAAGCCAATTAAATAACAAATATATTTAATTGCCTTTGATAAATACAACTTATCTGAAATTATTTATTATATATGATTATTGTTTACTTTTAACTCTAATATGTCTACTTTTTAACAAAGAATTTCTTAAGACAAATTGAATTTAATGAATTTTACTTTATCATATATTGGTAGAAATAATTACAATTTCCATGATATTAATGAATAATAATATCATTTATAATTAAGAAAACCGGGAAAAATTATGCAAAATACTAAAAATGATACATGCAAAACAATATTATAGAATATTAATTCATCCGTCAAACATGTTCAACGTATCCATTTATTTTAAATAACAAGTTTTCTGGCGATTACCCTTATTAAGATAATTAATTTCGATAAATGTATCAGCGTATTTACTTCTGATGAATAATTACGATTTTACTTCATTAATTAAAGATAAACATCTTTAAACGAAGTATTTTGTGAATTTAATTCACGTATTTTTGCTCTTTTAGAATGAATAATGAAGTGATGTGTTTGAAGTTATTGTTCAAGGGATAAACGGTTATGATATCGGCAAAAATATTAAGTTACTTTTGGTTTTCTCTTTAAGATTGATTTAATAAAAATGTAAATGATTTTTTGTAGTAAAATTTATGCACCTATGATTCTACATCTTTTTTCCAAACAGTTAATTAATATATTAATGTACATATTCAAAAGTAATACATTTTTTATTAATCTTTAAAAGTTATTCATAATTTCAGTACAATAGAAATTTAAATTTTTAACGTCAAAATAGTTTATTAGTAGATAAATTATAATATAATAACTGTGTTATTACATATTTTTCAAAGAAAACAAACGAGTTTTCCTTATTATTTATTGTTTAAATATTTTTAAGTATTTACAATTTTCTTTTGAGTTGCATAGGCAACCTTTGGTGTCCAAAACTTTTATGCCATAAATGAATCAATAGTATATTATTATATTTAAGTATTAATTAAAAATATATTAATATGAAATGAGAATATCCTATAGCTTAATCTCAATTAAATAAATGGAAATTAGTTTTACAATTAGCTTTAAAGAAAAAAAATTAGAAAATAAAATATAAATATTTAATGTATAAAATATATTTTTTTTCATAATTGGCTCATTTCATTTCATACCAATTGAAGTGCCCGATTCGTGCACGCAATTGGCTTGCAGAAGATCTGAGATATGTATTCTGGCTGCATTGTTGTTGTCACTGCTTTCAGAAACAACGAAATTCAATGGTGATTGTGGCAATGTATATAAAGCATCTCGTATCTAAAATCAGGTCATAGTTTACCGTGTTTGATCCCATAGGACATGCAAATGTGAAGCAGTTATTCCTAAAAGTCTTCTTGGAAGGTCCACTTCATAAGGAGAAAATTCTTGTTGTTGCTATTTCTTATCCTTGGTAGACATCTAGAGAAACCCACGAAACCGTATGGTCTCGTGGTTGAAGAGAAAGGGGGCAGCATCTGTTGTGATGGAGCACCAGTAGGTGAAGTCTCACCTGGCTTCGTTACGCTGTACAGCATATGAGACCAGGAGCTAGAGCTTAAAGGGGATTCCGAACGTTCATAAATAAAGGGAATTCCGAAAAACATTTATGGTACCGCCTGAACTCGAACCCTTAACATGTTGCACCGTGTGACTGAGATCTGGACACTCGGCCATTTGAACCCAAGGAAAATTCTTAAATGGAGTTTGAGAAGAGGAGTGGAATAGAAAAAAATTCTGATTAGACCCTCAGCAGCCAGGAATCTTTAAGCATAAATTATTCAAAATATATTTCCATTACATCAAAATAATTCATCGCAATTTAAAGGAACCTTTTCCAGTATCAGCATGTCTCTCAAATTTGTAGTGATATTAGGAATCTACGATGATTCATTTGAGCATTCATTATAACAAGAAGCTTATCGAATTCATGAATCAACGTTTGGGATGAATAAACATCCATTCTCTTACTTTCATTGGAAAATAATATTTATTTAATGCAATATAAACAATAAACATTCGTTTTTTTCTTACTGAGTAAGCAAAAATATTTACTGCTTATGTCTACAAATATATTTCAAATGCATGAAAGAACTTTTAATCATTTTTTTTCAGAATATCATTTGAAACAGAAAAATGCCCTAAAGAAAAAAGTGATGTAACAGAAAGGCAATATCGCGTTACATTGGTTCTCACAGTGCCTCTTTCAAAATTATTATTATTTGGAGTACATCGTTCGAATAGAACCAATAAGAACAACTCGTAAAATATTCCCATTGGTAAGGATGGTGGTGAATCTTCGAAGGGGTAGAAAGGGGAGGGTTGACTTCAAATTGTCAAAAGGCAAGCTGAGTATTTTAGGGTGAACTGTTTATGGTACATAACATTCTGTTAACGATCGAAGCCCTCCGCACACAGAGCAATATCTAGAACATTCCATCATATGATATCAAACGAGCTTTCACCTTCTAGCTATTTGTGATATATATATAGATAGACATATAGATATATAAACGGTAAACACTGAAATATATTTCTTCCATGGTTCATTGAATGCTATGCCAGGTTTTTATGGGTCTTAAGTTCCTATATTTTCTTTTTTTATTTGGTGTAGGATGATGATCAATGTAGCGTTTAGAGAACAAAAAAGTTAAAAGGAGGTATTGTTCTCAACGTTTAAGAAGTATGTAAAGAAGGCATCGAAAAAAGTACTGTTGTTTCCTTTCATTTTTGTGTATCGATGAAAATATTTGGGAGGGGAATCTAAAAGCAATGAGCCTTTTAGGAGTTGGGTTTCGGTTGCTTGGTTTTAATAGATATTTGAATGCCTTTCTTTTATTTCGATTTAGATCTTGTTTTTTTTTAAAAAGAAGATTCAAGTGGTATGAAATCTTCTTTTCTCTAAATAGCTGACTTGCATTTATTGTTTCTTGTTTCTTTAGAATTGCAAACCAAATTTAAAATTCCTTCTCATTAAAATTTTAAGGATGCATTTTAAAAGAATATTTAAATATTATCTGGAAGTATTCAGTTTTAATGGCTACGCTTATTTAAAAATAACATCTTATATTATTTTTAAACTGTATATTTTAAATATGTTACATAAAGATACTACAAAACAGTTCTAGACTAATAATTATTACTTCACTTAGATGCATATTATTAAAGTTTTTTTGCAGGTTTAAAATGAAATATTCAATATATATCAAAGTAATTAATCAAAGACTCCTTCATAAAATAAAATATTGCAGCATTTAAGAAATAAATTAATGATAAATAAATTATCAATTTTAGCTTTGATTAATAAAGAAATTATTTTAAATAAATAAAAATTATTGTGAAATTATTAAAATCAATTCTCTTATTAATTCCACATTATTCCTTTCAAATAGTAGTTAAATTTAAGATTTGATTTTTAAAGAAATTTTTAAATTTTTAATTTTTTTAAAGACATATCAGTTTTTAAAATTTTGATAAATAATTAATTTGCATCGCATTTTAAAAATTTCAAGCCATATGTTTTTAGTGTAAGTATCCATTTTCTTTGTAACTTTTAATGCATCATATTTATTTTGATACTTTAAACTCACTTTAAACCAAATAAAGACCTATAAATTTTTAACAATTTATTTGATTATGATCTTTTTAAAAACATATATATAATTTTAATATTATAAAATAATTTTTATATTAAGTATAACGCTTTTATAAATTCAAGAAAAAACAAATGAAGTAGCTTTAAACAAGTTAAAAAGTAATGAAAAATAGAATAAAATCTTTCTATGTAATTATTTAGTAATTGAGTTCTTTAAAAGAATCTTGCGACAATTAATAAAGAACGACAATTGATAAGATCATTAAAAAAATAGAACTATACGATAAAAATAAAAATGAATTTATATCTAAAATGTTAAAAGAGGATTAAAAAAAAATTAATAAAATGTTATGTAAAATGCATACGAAAACATAACTTCGAGTAGATATTCGAAAAATTTGAATGTTTATATTCTAATTTCTAAAAAAAAATATTAAAAATTAAAAAAAAAAATGTGTTTAAATTTTATTTCGCAGTTTTTAGTTGTATTAAATTACGTTTTGTTAATAGGCATGATAATTTAATAAAATGAGCAAAAAAATTGGTCTATTTTAAAATTTAATTTCCTATAAATTAGCACTTAAATTCGAGAAGGAGATAGGAAGAATGCAAAGTATATTAAACAAATTAACATGCTTAATATTAAATTGTTTTAATTACTTCATTGAATTTGTTAAGTACTGACATTTCCTTGTAGCCTCAATTGATTAATGAATCAGAAATGATTAATAGAATTCAATATTATTAGAATGTCAAAACGCATTGGAAATAATCACGTTTCATAATATCTAACTAACATTAAAAAATATAATTCTTTCATGTTAATTTCTTTTTTCTTAAAATTATTAAAAAAAAATGTTTGCAAAGAAAAGTCTTACTGAATGACATTTTGTAATTTTTACATGATTTCGCTTTTATTCGAAGGACTGGCTGATTTTATTGGAATGCAGAAATTTTTCAACATTGTGCAATATATGCATATAATATTATTCATTAAAGGGATAGTTCCAAATCATTTTAAGTCAATAAAAAAAATGGAGCAATATTTTGCGTTAAAATATATCGTATTAAATGTAATCTAAAAATGTGCACTATGATATACATTTTACAGAGAAGTATCTGATAAATGTCTAATATTGCAAAATTGCAAATTTCAGGATATTTAAATTATGTAAATTAAATAGAGTTTATGTACTTTTACATCTTAATACATCAATAAATATACAGTACTTAAGCATCATATCTACAATATACTTATTAAACCACTTACTACAAAGTTATTAAAGAGTTTTAATTATTCATTCACCTAATAGAATAACAAAAGTGAAATATTACTAAGATTAATAATTTCCTTCTCAAACATAATTATTACTTCCAGCCATGCCTTAACGAAAAATATACCGTGTCAACCAATTTCTTCCCCACATAGGGGTTTTTGTATATTATTATTTTATATTGGCAAATACTTGTATCAATCAGTGCATTGATAGGAAACTAATACGCCCGAAAATTTCCAAAGGAATGTCGAAAACTTTCAAATTTATTCTATCGCAAAAAAAATATATCTAAAAATAATTTGTATAGAATGCACAAACAGTACTGAAAACGAGTAGCAAGTCTATTATTTTATACAAAAAATGCATTAAGCTCTATTATTATTTCAAAAACTTACAAGGTGCAGAGAGACTTTTTCTTATTTTTTAGGTTAAACTTAGTTACCTTTCATTATAACTAATAAATACAAAGTAGAATTTCGTAACCAAACAAATCTCAATTGTGGCGAGATGTGTTTATTTTCTTAATCCTAAGCCAGCCACTAGACAAATTATCAATGAATATTTTTTCACCTAACATTTTTATAGGGCTAATATAAATGGTGAGAATATTATTTTTAACTTAAGCAATATGCAATCTTCAGAAAACTTCTAATTCTGCTGTTGTTGTTGTTGTTTCATCCCAATTTTGGCTGCGCCAAGCCCATGACGAGCACATACACATGTACTCATGATTG